>JAQFZP010000527.1:0-33164 GCA_034695745.1 Geophilus truncorum
AAAAAAAAAAAAAAAAAAAAAAAAAAAAAAAATGCCACCTAGTGTCGTTTTTCAATATCAACAAAAGATGAAATTCAATCTTGTTGTTCAGTATTCGGTGGGACATGCAGAGGCAGAGTAGTAAAGTGATCGGCTTTACAGCGCAGCTTGGACTTGATTAGTATTCCGATCAAAAGTTAACCCGTGGGTTATAGGGCAATTTGCACCTCGGTGAATACGCGTGCACAGATCGAAAGACGAGGTTAAATGTCACCTTTTCTCACCTGAACGACTCCACCATTGACAAATCCGAACCGAGAGCGAGAGCAAACACACGACGAACGGGGATTAAAATCGCTCCTCATCTCTCCTCACTATGCAATCCCATACGGCCCAAATAAACGCAGGTTTGGTTCCCCCGCGTGACGTAAAAATATATCATATCCTCCTTTTATTGGGCTAAGCTAAATTGCGGGGGATTCTCTTCTATCGTCGCTCCGTCAGTTTTTCAGCCGTTCATTACGGTTGCGTAATTATCGTGCTTATGTAACGCGAGGAAAAGAAGTGAGAAAAATTAACGGTAAACCGGTACCGTCGACCTTAGGTGGTTTTGACCTCAAAATGGCGCTCATCAATCAAGTGGGCGGAGTGAGATGACGTCAGATCTTGTCAAAAGCAACACCCAATGACACGGCGGATGAAAATTGGCCTCCGATTGGTCCAATGTTTACTACATCTCGACGAGAGGGTCAGCCAATTGATCCGGACTGGGCATTTTCTAAATACATATGTCTTATTATAAACTAGAAACGAATAAATAATAAAAAAAAAAATAAAATAAAAATAATAATCGATAAAAATAAATAAAAAGTGTAATTTTCACGAGAAAAAAATTTCCAAACTATTTTTGTCGTTTAAATGTTGAAATTTAAAAAAATTTCAGTTGTAACTTTTTCCATCATCCATAATGCGTATACTGAGACGAGAGATAATTTATGCAGCAACGAAATGAGATGCAAACCCAATCCGTGTAACATTTAAACCGATTTAGTGCTAGAGGACATTACAGGTCTAATTACGCGCACCACGTAATAATAACAGTTGTTAACCCCTAAAGTATACCTGTTCCTCATCTACATAATCGTTTCAATTTCACATGCAAATTAGTGGGGCTGTTGGTAACACTAGGTGAAACACCATGTGAAACACCATGTGAAAAACCGGCAGCTGTTGGTCTATCACCTGTTTCTCACTTTCCCCACTCGGATGCATATCTAAACAACAACACCACCAACCGATTTATATATGTCCCGTCCCGATGTCCCGACATGCCATTTCTGCATCTGCTTAGTGTGCTTTTCGCCACAAATTCCTCAAATACCACCAACTTACCCACGAGAAGAGAAACTCGAGAAACGACGTCAAAATCTGCAAATAAAACGACGTTTAAAACACATTTTAGCGATTTTCTTATTTATTTATTTATTTATTTATTTATTTATTTGTTTACCTCTTTGAAAATGGCCGCCTTGCCTCGCCTTGTCTCACTCTTGTGTTTGTTCAATCAAAAACTGGAAGTCGACTACGACGTTCTTTATTTTTCGCCAAGAATACAATAGAGTAATAACAAATGTCATTCTTAAAGTAGATCAAAAGAGTAGCACATTTTCAAATGTCATTTATTTTAAGTTTCTCAGTAAAATAGTGTACAAACACATAATAATAATTAATATTTACCAAAAAAGTGACTTTTTAGGTTGTAGTTTTTCTTTTCTTTTCTTTTTTGTCAACAGGGGTCAGGGGGACACAAAGGACTGAATAGGACAAAAAAGTTATGTGTAAAGTGGTTTGTTTGTTTGTTTGTTTTTTTTTCAACAGGAATTTTTATTATTATCGTTATCGTTAGTATTTGGAGGGTTTGCAATACTTTATTTTAGTTTTAAACTCTATTTTTAAAATGGCGTATACTGTAGTACAATGCAATTTTTTTTATCTTTACGGTACTTTCGTAAACCTTTTACTCTTATTTAATTCAGTTTCAGTTCTCTCTTTTTTGCCCTTTTGGAGTATTTTTCCAGATTATTGTTGTAAAAAATGATAGAAATTAAAGCCCTGCTCTTTGTTTTCAACATATACCTGCGATGATATAATGTGGATATTTATGTTTGACTTCGTGATGAAATAATAAAATAAAAATATCAAATTATCAAGTAAATATTTCACAGTAATGTTTGAATCTTGTTTTGACGCCATCTTGTGACTTCTGATAAAATAAATAAATAAAGTAATTAATTAAAACTATATTTTAGTATACCGTACATTTATCATTACCCCCACCATACTAATTAGACCCACAATTAACCATAAAAAAAAATCATGATATAATTTATGATCCCAATTAATACGATTCCCCCTCCAAATAATTCTTCTCTAATAAAAGGTTTTAGTCTAATAGATAAAATAAAATAAAATAAAACAAAAACAAAAAAAAATCAAAAAAAAAAAAATCATAAAAATAACATTTTTTCCAAATGTCTATTTCTTTATTTACTATCATTAACAGTGCAGAGATAAGAGTTGATACACAGCACATCACATATTATGTATCAAATTAAGTTTATTAAGATAAATCTTAGTTAATAACAATAAAAAAAAATGTTAATGTATAAAAAAAATTGAAATATTGAAAACCTTGAATTTCATGTGTAAAATTGCTACAATATGAGATTTCAATGTTAAAATGTATAGATTGCATGGATTATGCTTTCAGGTACCAGAACTGTCATAGATTTAGACAAGTATATGTAGAATATGTCTGAACGTCACAAAATGACATCAAAAACAAAATGCAAAAAAAAAAAAAAAAAAAAGAGCAGAGAAAACACTATTTCTTTCAAGTGAATTGAAAAAGAATTTAAATTTAAATAGTTAAAATTAATGGATAAAATTCCCAAAAGTGAAAAATTCACACCAGATATCAACACACATGACAAACACCATTCCAAAAGCCACAATATGGCTGCCACCAAAATCCTATACAAAGGCACACACCTGGAAATGATCAAATATGAGAGAAAAAACAAAATCATAATAACAAACAAACGAACAAATTTTTTTCATTAAAAATTCCCCAATCAACCTAAAAACACCACAAAAAATTCTACATCAAATGTTGGCAACAAACCACATGATCTGCCATTGTTAATTTTTTTATTAAGACAAACGTATTGGTTTAAGGAGATAAAGTTAGGAACTGCTTGTGCAATCACAGTGAATTAAATCCCAATTTGTTGATGCCCATTGTTAAAAACAAAGCATCAGAAGTGCTCTTTGTGCTTACAATAATAATCTCTCAAAGAAACAAAAATATTTGTAACTTAAAACAATGTTAAACAATGCAATTATGTATTTGGATCAATTACAAAAAAGAAGGGGATTGGTAAGGGGAAGGTAAAACTTTTTTCTTTTGATTTCACAATTTATATATATATATATATATTATTGTTGGAACTCGTTATTTTACATCAACAATCATCTCATTGTTGGATTCCTCCAATTGCACAATATATAGGAACTCAGCACATTGAAAATGCAAACAAAATGGCTGCTTTCAAACAACAAATAACATTTAATAATCATTAGACAATAATAATTTTTTTGATTTGTTGATCCACACACATAACTGCATTGTTTAATATCAATTAAAAAAAAAAACATAAAACAAAAAATGGAGAAAACAAAGAAGAAAAAAATGTCAACTAAAAAACATGGCTGTTATATATATTTTCATCTTAAATTAAAACTTATATAATATTCGAGGATAAAATTATGGAATAATTTATTTATATTTAAACAAAAAAAAATGAGGTAGGCAAACAACAATGTCCATTTTGAAGATTTCTTTTTGAAAACAAAAGTTCTAAAATGTGGAAACAGCTTTGCAAAACAATGCGCGATGCGCGTAACTGAAAGACAACACCGAAACATTAATTGCCAGTTACATTCGTGTTGATTATTTATTTGATTTGTTTGTCAAATGTTTGTTGTTCATTTTGCACAATTCATTTAACAAACATACATTGGATACTCGCGTCGCGCATCCTTTTATGGTAATACAGTCCCGAGGGAAGGGAATGTCTTATCAAAATATAGTCCTATTTTTATGTCCCTCATTGGGGGTAAGAAGAAAAAGGGGGAACTGAAAATAGAAATCCCCCAGACGTATAAACAAATGACACTTATGTCTAAGTTTGGAATTTAAGCGCGAGAGAGAGAGAGAGAAAAAAAGAAAGTGGCTCGAATGAACACCAATGCAGCTTCATTTTCAACCACCAGAGGTCGAGAAAAATTAACAACAGAGTATTCGGTTTAGAAGGCTTTACATGGTGAGGTAACAGGTGAATTAAATAACTGCCTTAGGGGCACGTCTCCAGGGTCAAGGGTAAAGGTAAAGGTAAAAGGAGGGGAGAGAAAAGAATTTCAACTTTGTAGACAGTCCCTTATTCAACACTTTGCCCCGGGTGTAATTTCAAGGGGGAGAGGGAAGGGAAGGGAAGGGAAGGGAATCATCATGATCAACAAGAAGAAGAAGAAGAAGAAGAAGAAGAATGATCGCTCGCACTAACAAATGTCAATTGATCAAAAAAAGAAAAAAAAAGAAAAATTGTTAACAAAAGCTGTTTCCACATTCGGAGAGAAAAATCCAAAATGGCGTGGTTATCTTTTGTTTTTGAGCAGTTTGTAGCGTACACTTCAACACAATTTTCAAAATGACCCTTTTCTTCGAAGATAAAAATGAAAAAAAATTTTATACAACTATTATTTTTTCTTCTTCTCTTTCCATTATCAAAGCCATAGAAATACAGAGGTCGAACGAACTTAAGTCACCAAATGTTTTGTTCGTCAGCATCACGCATCACGATAGAGAGCAAAATAGATAAAATACAAACAATCAACCTCGCATTATTGCTCCCTCTAGTGAACGGCGGTAGACAAACAAAACTTAATGACATTATTATTATTTATTTTTTTCCTACTTCTTCTTCTAATTGGCATTTTTTTTTTTTTTTTTTTTTTTTTTATCGTTTCGTTACTTATTATTATTTAGCCAATAACTTAGAAATCATTTCCAATCGGTGCCTCTGTATGACTTTGGATTCCAGAACATCTTTTTTATTTTTTTTTTCTTTCCTTCTTTTTCCAGAATACACAGAACAAATTTTATATTTTCCTGAGGGGAGACCTGAGTTATAAATATTATTAATATGCATATTTACATTTTTTTTTCTTTATCTTTAAATTAGCCACCAAATAAACAAAATTCAATTAGCACATTTCTGTGTCTCCGTTTTGTATCCTTTTAAAACCTAATTTCGCAGCTAAATATTTGCACCCATTTGCAACTTTTGATTTTTACCCATTTAAACACTAAGAAGAAGAAGAATTTGATTTCACCACATTTCTTACAATAAAAACATCTTAGGAACTCGTGCTCAGTTTTTCAATTTAATTAAAAAAAAAAAAAAAATTAAAAACTTATCTGAACCGTCACAGTGGACAATAGGTTTGATTCTTGGACCCGCACCTGTAAATAAACAAAAAAAACAACAAATATTTAATTTAAGATTTCTGTTTTTGTTGCCATTGAGTTACGAGAAGTATTTTCGCAGTGTTTACACCTCTCTTTACCTCACCCCCCAACTAAATTCTCAGCCTCAGACTCATTGTTGCTAAGCAACTCTAATTATTTTCATTTTTTCCTCTCTAAATCCCCTTTAGTACAATCTCCCAAGAAAAAGCAACGAGAGAGAAAAGAAAAACAGTTTTCAAAAGAAATGTATCAACAACCAAAAAAAAAAAAAGAAAAAAACCTAAAAAATTAACCCTTTCGTTTCGCAAAATCCATCAGTCAACGCACGATCGAAAAAAAGAAAAAAAAAGCTGGGAGTGAATATTAATAAAAAGTCTGGATTCGTCCCAGACGCAACTAGCCGATCATTAACTGTAGAGTGGGGGGAAAAAACGAAGAATTTCTCTGGGTTTTTATCGACCAGTAATTCACCCTCCCACCCACCCACCCCCGCTTCAGTTCTTTGCTATGCCAATTAAACAGGAAAGAGGAGGGCGAGGGGTGAGCCTAGACGCAATTAAACGATCTAGAGGGGTGGGGAATAAAAATGTGGGGGTGGCATGTTTTTGATAGTGTCGAGAGAGGGGAGGAGAGGAGAGTTGAGTTTTCCGACTTTTGTCTGAATTCTATTGTTTTTTTTTCCTTCCTTCTTTGCCTTTTTTTTTTTTTTTTTTTTTTTTGGCACACTCGTTTTATTTATTTATTTTTTTTTGTGGGGATTTCTTCGGTTGTTTCTATTTTTTTAATCGACAAAACACAAGAAATGCATGTTTTTAATTAATGAATATCCATTAAGATGTTTTGGCAACTGTTAAATTTACAATTTGCATCGAAATGAATTTTTCATTTATTTAAGACCTAAACAGTGGTACCGGTAATAATTATACTTAGATATCCATTTTTATCCCCCATTCCCCACCATTTTAAAAATCATTTCCTGCATTAAAATAAAAGCCATTTTCATTTCTATCATGACTGTTATTATATTTTTATATGCCATTTAACACCTTTGCAGTTTCGACTCGCGTTTTTTCCTCTTCCCTTCCCTTCCCTTTCCTTCTCTTCTCTTCTCTTCCCCCACCTTTGCGTGGGTGTGGACTCCATTTTGATAGAGTGTGCGTGTCAGGTAGGGTGGTGCAAACTCGTCTGGCTTTTTCCCCACCCCCGCGTTTCGTTTTTATCCCCCACCGATGCCTGTTTGTCTATAGGGTGGCGAGGGAAGGGAAGAGAAGGGAAACCAAGAAAAAAGTCAATAACACAATCAGATAATTTCGCATCCTCCACCCCACCCCCACCCACCGACAAAACAAAACAAAAAAAAAAAAAAAATGGATAAAAAAATTCTCAAAAATCTTACGGTGACCTTGAAAATATTTTTCAAGGGGGAATTTTTCTAAGGGTAGGGGTAGGGGTAGGGGTATGGAAGAAGCGAGGTCACGCGTATAACCAAAAACTGTTGTCTCAAGGTCAAGGTTATCATGTCCCTCGGCTCGGCCACCCTTATCACCCCCAGATGGTAGAGTAAAGAAGGTGGGGGTCGGGGAGGCTCGAGTTGGGGGTAGGAGTAGGGGTATCCAACGGACATCCTGCCTCCAACAACCCCGGTTCAAAGTTGGACGGACAACCTTCAAAAACTTTCTAATGTCACCATCATGGCCTCCCTCTCGTGACATCATCAAACAACCACAAAGACCCTCCAGCTTCTTTTGTGCGCGTGTTTACGACAACAACTCTCCCTTTTGCGCAACAATGCGCCACTCTCCCTCTCTTTATGCCACTCATTAAACCCCCACTCGCGGTTCGTAACGTTACGTTACGTTACGTCGTTACGTTATGTTACTCGATTAACGTGTAATTCGACGGTGATTCGTAGGTGACGACTGAATTTTTCTTTTTTCTTTTTTTTTTATTTTGCTCAATTTCTTGCTTCGCCACATCCACAAGGTCAAGGTTAGGATATTCCCAGCGCCATCTGTCTCCATCATCACCCCCTCTGCTTCTCGCATTTTAACCCCCTCGAACACGGGATGAATACTAAACCAAACCCACCACATCCTTCGACTAGTTTAAAATTTCAAAAAACAAAAAATAATTTTATTCCTCCATCTAACTTGTAAAATCGAGAAAAAAATTTAATTCGCGACATTGTATTTCCAAGAAACAAACAAAACCTAAATAAATAAACGGTCGACATTCTATTAAATAATGACCACCAAAATGAAACAAATAAATACATTTCCTTACATTGTACGCTATGTAACCATATTAGGCTCGCCACTACCTATAAATACCCTCTCGTCGATTCCCCCACTTCACTTATTTTAGACCTTTCTATTTCCATCCACTTCATTTTTCTAACCTACTAATTTTTACAATTATTATTATAAAAAAAAAAAAAAAAAAAAATTTTTTTAGGACCTCGTGAAACCCCTCGCCTCGCCGACCCCCCCTCTTTCCTCCTCCCTCCTCCCTACCCCTACCCCTGTAAAAACAAGCTACACCTGAAAACCCCTCCCAACAGGTGGAAAAAATTATCCCCCAACTTATTCGCCTGTTCTTTCTTTTTTTCGACGCAGTCACGCGAGTGACAAATATCCAGATAATAAAAAATGGCGGCGGAAAGAAAAGGAGAATGACGTCATCGCCTCGAGAAAAACCCTCAGACACTTGTTAAGATCGTAAAAATTTTTTTCCCTCGTAAAACGGGTCAAGTGGCGAAGCTAAAAAACGAGGGGGAAAAGGCTAAAAATAGAAACCGGAAGCGGAAGTAAATAAAAAATAGAAAGAAAGCTACGATTCGCAATTAATTTCCGATTTAAGCAATTTCGAAAGCAGTCTTCTCTTCTTGTCGCATCGCACGACGCACAACGCACGAGTGTCGAGTCGGGAGTCGGGAAATCGGGAGTCGGGGAGTCGAAAGTCGGGATGTCGGGAGTCGGGTTTCGGGTGAGTGACCTCCGAGTGCGTCGTGCGGCGCGAAAGAAAAACGTTTGGCGCCGGGCCAAGAAATAAGTTGCGCGCGGTTTCGGTCTGAATGGAAGTCCGCCTTGGCCCCGATCGGTCTAAATGGTGTCAAGATCAAGGTTACTACCGCACAACTCGCTTCAAGGTTGGGCTTTTCTTTTAGCGACGCGCAACGCGCAATTGACCCTCGCCTCGCCAAATATTAATGAAACCAATTCGATTCTTTCTTACCTCAGTGTTGACGATTTCGTCGTTTCCACAATCGCCGTTTAGTGGCCGAGGTGCGTCGTATTTCTTTTCTGCGAGTGCAAAATTGAAAAATTGAGCTACGATTTTCACCGTATTACATTTAGAAATCATACGATGTTTGTTAATTTTTTTTTTTTGTAATTTCCAGTCTCATGAGTCAGTTGGGACTCGACTCAGCATTCATGTATTATGCAATACACGAGCGAGTCGGTAAAATTAGAAACCGGAAATTAAGGCCGAATTATTGAGAAAATAAATTATTTATTTATTATTTATTTATTTCATTTCTGCTTACCGAAAATCTGATGAAATTTCTCCACATTCTCCACTGATCCAGTTCTTAAAGAAACGAAAACTTAAGGAGAAAAAAAAAAAAGACTAAACGTAACAAATTAAACGAGACAAAATGAATCTGAGCAAAAAACACGTTTGATTTGGCTATTAAAAAACAAAACAAAAAACATTTTGATTGAAATATTGATAAGAAAGCACAAAAATAATGTGTGTAAACACTTTCTTTGGTATAATTCATCATTTAACAAGTATTATCAGTTCACGTCTTACAAAATCGAGTGCAAATATTTAACCCGAAATTCACAGATTTAAAGAAATACAAAAAAAAAAATCTTTCGGGTTTACGAATCTAAACTTAAAAAAAAAAACAAAAAAAAAAAAAAACACCCATTTTCCAACTTTTCTTAAATGGTAGTAAACGACTTTCGGAAGCCTTAAAAAATTATTTTTTCATTTTATATTTATAAAATACCATCTGATACGAAGAAAGTGGTGTTTTTTTCTTTTTCTTTTTCTATTACTTTGTACAAAACCGAGAAAAAAAATTAAAAAGTAATAATTACTACACCAAACCAACCGGATATTAACCGAAAAACCAAACCAACGACAATTAAAAAATTCCCTCATTTTACAATGGTAATTTTCTTTTTCCAAATCTGAAATTAGAAAATAAAAGAAAAAAATACTCGATCCTAACCGTTTATTCAACAACTGACTTTTCTTTTTCTTTTTCCTTTTACTTTCATTTTTCCCCTATAATTTCTCATCTAACTACTATTCTTCTGTACAAAAATTTGATTTCGGCCTGACACGTTACGAGAATTTCAATTCAAAAGTGAATTAAATTAAAAAACAAAAATAAAAACCCTGTCTTTCTATTATTATTATTATTATTATTATTATTATTGGTTCGAAAATGTAAGTAAAAGACCGGAAACGTTGATTAGTCCGACGTCGGATCGAGAGTTGGACGCCATTTCATTGACTACGGAGATGACTTTCGGTAGTGGCCAAGCGTTTCGGACTAATTTCGGTTACCGGTCGGATAAGAAAGGAAAAGGAGACGCGAAATTGAGAAACAAAATAAAATTAATTTTAACATTTGATAAATATCTACCGTCCATTTTGTTTTTTTTCTAACACATCACCGTTTTTTTTTTCTCAGAAAATAGAGTTTTCTTTTCTTTTTTTAAACTATTATTATTGTTGGCAATTATTATTTTTTGAGACTCGTGATATTTCATTATTTTTAAAAAAAAATCTGCATTTTCCTTTTTACTTCATTTGATTTTTTTTAGTATAATCAGTTCGTAGGTAGTAGGAGTGGTTAGTCGATTACCAAAAAAAGTCTTTTATTTTGGTATTTTCAATAATTTAATATTGGTAAAAAATATGCAAACGGATACGCTTCCATCCACCGCACTTTATAGCATTTTTGCTTCTCATTAAAAAAATGTAAAAATAAAAAAACAAATTCATAGCCTCTTACTCGTAAATTAGAATAAAATTATCGACTAGATAAAAAAATGCATAAATATACTGTATATAATCTTCTTAAAATGCTTCTATCGTAGGTGTAACAAGTAACAACGCCTTTGTAATGATAGAAAACGGTGAAAGAAGCAAGATTTGGTATTTGAAAGCTTTGGAATTTCATTCGTATCGAGTTGAATGGAAATTTAAAAAAAAAAATGAATGAAAAAAAACAAAAAAAAAAACAATGACGTAATCTTTTCTTTTTCTGTAGTCCCTGAGTCTGAAAATCTGAATCTTGCACTGTCTGATATGTTATATAAAAGGAATGATTGTGAAGTGAGCCGCCTGATTTAACCTTCGTGATATTTAAAAAAAAAAAAAAAAAAAAAAAAAATCCCTGAGTTAAAAAAAACAAAAAAAAACAAATATGGTGGATATGCCGAGAAAAATAAGCAAAAAAACACTTATAAAATGCGAGGTAAAATGGAAGCAAACCCGAACGCACGGAGGTAGCTTTGGATGGATTTCATTTCATTTCATTTCATTTGGTCTTGGTCTTCGTCCGGTTCGCGTCTTGTCTCGAAGACGTCGTCCGTCGACCATCCGGCCATGCGGCATCCGCTCTTTCTTTTTCTTTATTTGTATAATATATATAATAATAATGTGTTAATATATATATTTCTATATATATATATTTGAGGTATGTATAAATTGAGGCAGTCAGGCAGGGCGTTCGTAAAAATGTAATGCTCTCGATCTCGATGTGGATTCGAGGCGGCATTAAGACAGATCGCCGTCGTCGCAAGCATCGTCGTTCGCATGCGCCGATCCGTGATCGGCGCCGTTCTCGTCCGCTTCCGACTCGCTGTCGCTGTCGCCGTCCGCGTCCCCATCGGCCTCGATGGTGGACGACTTGGACGACTCGCTGTCGCTGTCGCCGTCCGCGTCCCCATCGGCCTCGTCGTCGCCATCCACGTCGTCCAAGTCGTCCACCTCCGACATCCTGTCGTTGTCGTCGTCGTCTTCGCCGTCCATCTCGTCCTCGGCGTCCACATCCGACGCATCGTCGTCGTCGTCGTCGTCGGTGCTCCTGTGACTCCTCCGCCGCGATCTGTGTCTGTCGCCGTTGTCGCTGCTGTGCATGCTCAAGTCCTCGGGCTCGGTCTGTTCGGGCGGATGCGCGGGCGACGCGCGGTATCCCCGATGATGACTCGTCTCGCCGCCGATGCCGATGCCGAGTCCCACGCCGAGTCCGAGTCCGATCGCGTGTCCGAGCACGTTGGCGTTGGGCGTGGCCGAAGCGGACAGCGGCGGCATGTCCAGTTTGATGATGCGCCGCGTCTCCCTGGGCTTGCGCTCCCTCTTGGGCTTGGTCGAGTTGGCGTTGGCATTGGCGTTGGCGTTTGCGTGCGGATGCGAGTGCGAATGGACATTCGGATGAGCGTGCGCGTTGGCGTTGGCGTTGCCGTGGGCGTTGGGATGGGCGTGCGACGAGGGCGGCGTGGTGGGCATGGTGGGCATTGTGGCGGACGGCGACGTGGTGAGTGCGAGCGCCGGCACTTGATCGTTGTTGCCTCGTCCGTGCCCGTGTCCGTGAGCGTTTGCGTTTGCGTTTGCGTTGGCGTTGGCGTTTGCGTTGGAGCTGTTGGTCTTGGGCCTTCGTCCCCTTCTGGTTTTGCCCATGTTGTTCTCGTCCTTGGGGCACTTGTGGTGCATGAGGTGATGTCGGCGCCGGAATCGGCCCTGGCACTTCTTGCACTCGAACGGCTTTTCGCCCTTGTGTATGAGCATATGCGCCTTGAGCTGGTTGCTGTCCGAAAATCGGCTGGTACACAGCTCGCAGCCGTAGGGCCTTTCGCCCGTGTGCACTCGCAGGTGTCGGCGCAGGTTGGCCACTTGCACGAACTGTCGGTCGCAGTGCACGCAGTGGTATGGCTTTTCGCCCGTGTGCAGCCGCATGTGCGTCTTGAGATGATGGTCTCGGGTGAATCGCTTGTGGCACTCGCGACACTCGAATGGCTTTTCGCCCGTGTGCGTGCGTTCGTGATTCTGTAGCACGTGCTTGTAGCCGAAGCACCGATTGCACACGCTGCATACGAAGATTTTGTCGCGCGGCTGCGTGTCTTTGGTGACGCGCACTTTGCCGCCCGTTGCGGCCGTGGCGCCGGCGGGTCCCGTCGACCCCGTGCCGTCGTTGCCGTCGACGGGCGGCGCGTTGGCGGCGGCGGCGGCGGCCACCTCGGCGCCGATCGCCGCCAGGGTAGCGTCCACCACCTGCGCCCTGGCGGCGGCCGACAGCGGCGACAGGAACGGGGTCGGAGTCAACGTGGGCGGCACGAGCGACGGCGCGTTCGTGTTGTTGTTTTGGTTGTTGTTGTTGTTGTTGTTGCTGGCACTCGAGTTGTTGTTGGCGTGGTTGGCGTTGTTGTTGGCCGGCGACTCCTTCACCGTCAGCGGCACGGGGCCCAGGTCGCCTTCCGAGCCTTCTTTCATCTTGTCGGACGTCGCCGAGTGCAGCGACCGGCCCTTAATAATTTACAAACAAAAACAAAAACAAAATTAATTTACAAACAAACAAAACTCCCCGCCACGTGCTCCGCGGTCGAGGGTCGCCGCTCTATTGACCCCTAATTATGTAAATTAAGCGTAACCGGTGTTCGACGACTACCCGTTGAATTCAAAGGGTTAAAAGCGATCCTCAACCCTTCGGTTCGGTTCGGTCGCCCCTCCGCTCCACCTCGCTATTACGACGTCGCCTGTCACTGCGTTTTCGTTATAACGAGAGTGACATTCGCGAGTGAACGTTTTGGCCAATTTAAGTCTCGAATTAAAAGCGGATCTTTAAAGCCGACGCAACGTAATCCGCTTAACCCTTTAATTATATATCTTTACCAATACACTTGTCATAAACATGAGATTAGTGCGCCGACCTCGTTGTTGCGAAACTCCGTTCCCTAATGAGTTTCTAATTGTTCGTTATAACGAAGAAATGGCCAAATTACCCTTTTTAAGTCGACTTAACTTGCTCGAACTGATGGAAATTAGTGGAAATAATACGTTTTCCTCTAACGACTCGTTATTTTGTTATTTCTGAGGTTTGACCCTCGTTTGAGAGTGAAATTAATTTTTTTTTCAGTGGTTTTCTGGGGCGAGGGAGTGTTAGATATGCAAATTAGGCCCTAAAAATGTAAGAGGAGGGGTTTTTTTTTTCAAGAAGGGGATATGAGATGGGGGCAGCTGTCATGGCGCCACGCGACTAACTCACCTACAAAAGATGGAAGCACGAGCCACAGAAAAAGGGGGATGGACTAAAAAGACCCCCACAGAAAAAAAAAAAAAAAAATCTGTTTAAAGGAAATTGTGGGTTCTGAAAGATTTTTTGTATCGTAATATTTGGGTTTTTTTAGTTATCTTTAAAAATTTCTATTTATTTTCTGTGTTTTTCATATTGGTAATCATTTTTATTTTTTAATGTTTGAAATTTCGTTCTTATTTTTTTTTATCCTTGTTTTTTAGCTTGGATTCCCCAGTTTCTTAGCAACGGTTGCCATGGATACAAAAATTTCGATTTTTGTTTCTCCGCACCATTTTTCCCTCCATTTCTATCCCCCCTCCCTCGTGGTAAATGGAAATAGGGAAAGAAATGTACGGATATAAAAAAAAAAAAAAAAAATGCACTGGAAAAAATGTGTCATAATTACGAAAACGCTAGTTTTTTTCCTTATTTTTTGCACCGAGCGTATGAAAAAACCTGAAAATTATCATTATTTTTGGTATTTTTTTTCAGTAACTTTGTTTTTTTCTAATTACAGTATTAATGAAATTAATTCACGCGTTAAACTTCATTTCAAATGTCATTATAAAGCGGTGCCGTTAGATTTTAAATGCTTCATTTATATTTGGGGAAAAGAAATGGAAGCTGTCGTCGTGCAAAGTTTTCGCCACAGATGGCGTTAGCGTCAAATTCCACGATGATTAAGAGCTAGAGTTCCCTCTTTTTTTTTTTTTTGCTTTAAACAATCTTTTTTATTTAAAAAAAAAAAAGTCTTGTAAACAAGGAATTTAGATGTAGCAATGAGAATAACATAGTCACTCCAAAGTAAGTATTTTGGCAAAATATTGATGATAAAAAAAAAATACATTTTAACAATGACTTTAGGCACAAAACAATAAGAAAATCATTCACAAAGAAAAAAAGACCAACTCAAATAAACACGATGCTATTTTTTCCCATTTTTAACATTAATTTCCACAAAACTGCATCAATCCTAATTTTTAATTTCACGAGTGACAATTTTACCGTTTTTTAAAATTCTTTTTACCACAAAACCCACAACAAAGATAAATTAACCAAAATCTTCACAACTTAACACAAAACATTAATTTTACCTCAAGACAAAAATAAAAACCCTTTAAAAAAAACAAAAAAAAAAAAAACTAACCCTAATCCACATAGCTTAAAATTATCGTATTTAAAAAAAAATAATATTTTTTTGTTCAAAATTTCTAGGAAGGAAACTTGTAAACTTGTTTACACCATTGCCTACCCCTAGCTGCACAAGTTCAAGGTTAGCACACACCTCCTCTCCTCTCCTCTCCTCTTCTCTTCTCTCTCTCCCCATCCCCATCCCCACCCAATTTGCCCTCAACTCAAATACCCCCATGCACCCTAAAAACCCATCTTGACCCACTTTGGATAACCAAACAGCAGCAGCTGATGGAAAATGGCATAACTGGAATCAAAGGGGTGCGCTACAGGAGGTGGCAGGGACATCAGACCCCTGCAACGACAACGGGGGGTCCGTAACCCCTTCCTGCTCGCCCTCGACCCTCTGGCCGAGTAACAGCGAGGGGTAAAGGTATTTCACCTCTTTACTTCCTCGCTTTGCAGCTGGACTGGACGAAAAGCGGACACATATAACTAACCCTTTTGTTAGAACTGTTATTTTTAGCTTGTTTACTGTTATGGGGATTCAATGGGTTACTGGGTGTTATAAGGAAGTCTTTTTACTTCCTGGAAGATGTAAAAAGTATTTTCAGTTAAGAGAAAAAAACTTCCTTTAACATTTTGTTTTCGAGGTGTTAAAACTGAGTTATAGTATCGCGAGAAATGGCAAAAAAAAGTTTAAATTAATCTCAACAGTGAAATAAAGACGAAAATCACGTACCATAACAAAACATGTTTTTTTTTTTTTTTTTTTTTAGAAAAAAAAATTATTTGAATTATTTTATGTAAAATGTCATTATAATATGATGTTAAAAAGTAGTATTTGAGTTTTCTTTGTGGTAAAATGCATTGGATTCTCTTGTGGCCAATACCATAACTCTGTCTCGCAACCCCACACTGGACGCCATCACTGCCAACATAACCCCCACATAACACAAAAAAGCGACCCCTAGCCCTCGTCCCCCCTTTTTCCTTCTTGCCTCTCCCTTCCCTTTCCTTCCCTTCTCCTCTCCTCTCCTTTCCCCACATCTCGTAGGTCCACTGCAAAAGAGACCTTCTTTGTCCCTCTGCAAATCCTTCTTCTTACCCATGGGCAAAGTGTTACGCCAAGGGTTTGTCACTGGACTATGACGTGAAAGAACATGACCTCCGACCTTGCCCCAACCCTAGCCCATGGTCCAAAAGTCCCTTTCCCATGGACCAGTCAGGCGACCGGTTGCCCTTAAGCCCTTGGTCAGCAGATGGTGCAACGCACTCCACCGAAAACCAGTATCAAAAACCCACAACATTTTAACAAAAAAAATTTCACCATTTTCAAATTTTTTACTCTCTGTATTTCCTTGATTTATTTGTTTTATTCGGAGTTCCTTATTCATCGTCACCCCTCCAGACGTACCCGAGAGGCCACCCACAGACCCCTTTTCTCACAAAAACCCTTCTGTATGGTCCAAATGTCTCGGCCTGGTGGACCCGAGTGTCAACATCTGTTGTACTTTCTCCGCAAGGGGTATGCGAGGCGTGTGACGTCATCCTACATCGCTGAGCCCTTTGCGCACATCTGCTCGTCTAGTCCGTAATCCTCCATTTTCACTACTGACCCACTTTAATCCAAAAAATAGGGTCAAATACTTGATTTTAACCCCTAAAAATAAAATTATTTTTTTTAAATTTTTTTATCACCTGAGGTCTGGGTGCCACATCATTTTTCAGTTACATAAAAACTGGGATCCAAAGACTAGTGACCAAAGAAAAGGGGGGAAGTGAAAAAGAAAAAGAAAGAGGACGAGGGGGTTCGGGCAACAAGAAGAAGACCCTCGCCTCGCAGATGGCTGAAGAACTCGGGGTTAAGGGTTACCATCTTAGCGCAAGATGGCTGGGGAATGGGGGATATCGCCCAACTGGTCACTCCGGGTTAACCCTCGTCCCGGGAAGGGGAAACGACAAGAAGAAGCAGTGTGCGCTCACTGGACAATGGACACATTTTCAAGAAATATACAAAGAAGTTGCAGGAGAGTGGGGGTGGGGGTGAAGGTGAGGTGGCCGTTCTTATTTTCATATTCCAACCTGGATGGGGGGATAAAGAAGGGTCTCGGCTCGGGGTAACGGGGCCCACGTGGGGGTGGACGAACCGTTTTGTCCACTCTTTTAACCATTCAAAACCACGTCGGTGGACTTTACGAGAAAACCCCCTTCCCTTCCCACAAAACAAAATCGCACAATTCCCTTATTTAGTATTTTTTTTACCCCCATTAATAAATATCCCCTCTTTTTTCGTTTCGTTTATCACACAGTCCACTATAAGAACCACCTGTGACCTTCGACCTTGTTTACTTCTCGCTCGTTGGTCACCTTCGTTCCTCCAACCCTCTTTTTTCTTTTTTTAACCCCCACTATTAAATTGTCTTAGACGACGCGTCGCACGATCGAAAATTGCAAATTCCCATAGAAAAAAATGAAAAACATTTTTCCCACCGTAGTGACCACGGGTCAGCCAACCCCCTTCCGATTATATACCCCCCTCCTAAAAAATTTCAAAAGGTATTTACTCTTTGCCGATCGGCCGGCAAAAAGCAAAAGGACGCGAAATTACAGTCAAATTTCTTTTATTGCAGTGGACAGTGGTCGGTTTCTCTTAATTACCCCCATAAACCCGTGCGAAGAGGGGGTTAGAAATAACCCCTCAATGGGGGTGAGGGAAAGCAAAAGTGTGCCTTATTGGCCTTCGAATGTTAAATAAAATGTGCCACGTCACTCGCAACGTGGGGGTAAAAACATGTGGGTTGGGTTAAGACGTTGCTCAAACTTCGCATCACTTCCGGTCTCCAGAGTCGCTTAGAAAGAAAAAAAAAAACAAAACCCTCCAAGGTACAAAAAAACATTACCCACATTCTCTTACCCTTAAAAAAAATAATCTAACCCTAACACTGGCCTTGAAAACACCTATTTTTTTAAGACCCCCACACCACCAGACTTCCACCTTGCCTTTCCCATAATTCCAATTGCAAACTGCAAAATCCACCTGCAAAATCAACAACGCAAAATCTTTGTCTCAAAAAACACGTATCGATAACATTGTTTTACCCTCAAAAATTACCCATCACGCAACACTCACTTTCTTAACAACTTGGACAAACACAAACCCCCTCATAATAAATAAATAAAAAAAAAAAAAAAAAAAAAAAACTGAAAAATTGCGCTACCTTTATCGCGTGAAAAAAGTAATTAAGCTTTGCACTGAATACGGAGGCCGTTCGCAAAGTTTAATCCTTTGGACTTTTAGTCGCAGAACCTAATTAGACTACGAATTCGCGCACGATTTTGGCGGGTTGCATGGTCAAAACCGTGTCTCGGTCGCCAGGGGACGCACGAAGGGCAGAGGAAGTTTCAGGGTCATTTTTTTCGTGCCTACTTTCACTTTTTTACAAGTGACTCGAGGGTAAATAACTCTTTTTTTTTTTTTTTTTGGGGTGCGTGATGATAAAAAATGAGCAAAAAAAGGGTCAGGTATAGTCAGGTAGGGGTGGTAAAGGTCAAAAAAGGGATAGGAATATGAGACTAAAAAAAAAAAAAATGCAGTATATATATTCGAGGGAGTAAAAATACATTTTTTTCTACTTTCAGTTGTGTTTATAACCGGATTTTTGTCTGGGATGTTTTTTTATTTATTTTTTCTTATTTTGTTGGATTTGTGGGGGGGGGGGGGAAAGGAAAAGAATCGCCATGAAATTAATAATTTGGATTTAACGGTCATTTTTTTCGACGATTTCAATTCGGTGTTTTGTAAGAGACTTAAAATTGGTGTTTTTTTAATACGGAATTTACAACGTAAAATTAATATTTTAAGATTTTAATATTTCCTCATTCCATATTAATTCATCCCCTTTAGATTTTAAAAAACAATTTTCCAACGTCTGGAATAAAATGTCACGTACTTAAACGCTTTACCCTTGAAAAACCTAAGGGTAAAAGCAAAGCAAAAAAAAAAAAAAAAAAAAAAAAGTAGAAAAAGTTTTCTTCGGCCGACTCCCAATTCGCGCGGTATGACGAGCAACACGATGAAACTTGTATTAAATTGTGTGTAACAATCCGCATTTGTTTCGCTCTTCTGCCGTTACAACAATAACCACACCCACTACAAATCCAATTCCGGACGTGACGTCGAATTGCCACGCACACTCTTCAATTAAACAACCATATCCAGCACCAGCAGCAGCCATTTTTTTTATCAATACCAATTACCCCCAACTATAAAAAACAAACCTAGAAATATACTTTTAAAATTTCTTCTCACAATCCGAATAAACCCTTAACTTAAAACCTTAAAAAAACAAAACCCCCACTATTTACCCCCACCCCCACAAATCGACCCCATCTCCACCCTATCCCATCCCCACCCCAATACTTTAAATTGTAAAAATAAAACAAAATAAAAAAGATTCGATTTAACCCCAAACCCCCAACCCCCAACCCCCAGTTCCCTTATATAGCGAGTGTATTTTTCTTACCGTACTTGGTTGCAACGTGCACCTTCTTTTCTTTTTTTTTTCTTTTCCTTTCCTTTCCTTTCCGTCAATCGGAATTCACGCAATCCACCATCGAGAAAAACTCATCTCGGTTCCTCTAGCAATACAGGAATCTTTGAATGGGGGGGTTTAGGGCTAACCGAGCTGGCAGACTACGCAACACACCCCCACCTGGATCACCCTCCCCCTGCCGGTCGGCCGCGGCAACTTCTCATTGGCTTTTAGCATCTATGTTTATTTCATTACACCGAGAGCGGCTACAGTTGGCTACCCTCTGCTCGCTGACCCCTCCTCGTGCCACGTAATAACTCCCATCAGTCAATGCGGCGCTGGGGGGAGATGGGTGCACCGAGTGGGAGATAAGGAAAAAAAATAATAAAAGGGTACAAAATGCAGCAGGAAATAAAAGTGAGAACTCGCATTTCATTGTTCGTTTGTCTATGCCATTTGTCTATTGACAATGGGGTGGGGCATCTGCGTCGAAAAACTCGCTATCAAAACCACTTCCGGTGTGGGATTAATATATTATTTCGTCTCATCAAACTCAATTAATTTGTAAATGAAAAAAAAAAAAAGTTTTTCAAAAATGTCAAATAATTTTGAAATTTTCAAGTCACATTATCGCACAAACCAGTGGCGTTTGACCCTTAGTGACCTTTAACCCCTTCGAGTCCGAATTTAGCTTTGGCGCTTAAGTGCGAGTCGTAAAAGAAGGGCTTAAAAGTCAGCGCCAAACCGCACGAGGGGATTACCAAATGGACGTACAGTATCGGGGTACGGCAGACATAGGCAAAGCAAATAAATAAGTTAGCTATATTACACGGCCCCGAGGCACATTCTTGTAATGGTGGTTCCAAGGTCAAAGTGAAAAGTCTGCGATGACTATATGACATGCCCAAAAGGCTAATACGAACGCACAATGCTCCTTGTTTATACAATTGTCAATTCGGGTTTACTAAAGCCAATGCAAGTGCGAGCTTTTCGGCAAAGCATCAACGGGGCGAGCCAAACCCAACCCAATACAACCCCGACTACGACTTTGACTTCGACCCCGACCCCGATCCCGACAACGGGCCCAAAGGGTTGAGCTCGAGCGTATAATTAAGTGATGCTAGCTACAGGTGCACCACTGCCACTTGTTTCGCCATCTTTTTTCCCACTTTCGATTTGTGCAATTTCGTTTTAATTGATGGTCAGTGATAAATGTTGGTGGGTTTTCAGGCGAAGATTGTTAAGATCATTGACCAACTAAATGCTGATGACGCGTAAACACCGATATCGACACCGAGAGAAGTATTATTTTTGCTTTTTACGAATCGAAACTTAACAGTTATCTTTTGAGATTCGTTTGATTTTTCACTCGTCATTGTTTCAGCCCTCAGATAACGAATGCCAAGAGCAACATACAAACAAACAACTAAAGAAGTTTGTGATAAAAAAAAAAAAGAAAAAAAAAAAATCAAAATCAGTCTTCGAAGTATCCGCAATTGCACTTAAACCCTCCCATGTTGACCCCCAACACCCTGCCAATGCCAAATACCAAATCCAAGACCCCTTAAACTGCAAACTCCCTCCCCCCCCCCTTTCTCTCTCTCTTTTCTCCCTCAGTGTCCCTGATGCAGCAAATAAGTCTAAAAATGCGTGCAAGCAAAAGCGAGTTTCATTGCTCCTTATCTTATCCAAAATGTGCTCAAAAATCCCTCAAAGTCCAAACTTTGTTGGGAATTAAAGTTTTTCTTTCCACCAGACTTTGCCCACCCACTTCATTTTTAATCTCAAATAACACCCCCCCCTTTTCGACTCCCTTTAAGCCCAACCTTTTTGCTCACTGCAAATCGTCAAATTTATCACTTCGCAACGCATTCCTTTCTTTTCCTCGACCCCCGTCCACTAGGAAGTGGCCGAGCACCAGAACCACCCGCCCAGAAGGGGTTAAAATTGACATAACTGCTCTCTCCCCCTTTGAGTTACACCAACGGGTAAGGTTCAAGGTCGAAGTGGGACCAAAAGGGGGTACGGTGTAAGAGGAAATAAGCAAAACCCTCCCCCTTTTCCTTCCTTAAAAACACCTCCCGACCCCTTTTTCCTGAGGAAGGTAACTCGACTTGTTGCCATATTTAACCCAACAAGACCCCCACCCCTACCCCTTTCTCCAGTTCAATAACCCTCACCCCTTTGCCAGGTAAACAAGTGCGAGAGACATTACAGTTAGGGATAAATAACAAGTTTTGCTCGAAACTTTAAAAATAGACCAAAACACATCCATATTGCCTTATCTGTCCTTTCTTCACATCAAAGGTCTAAAGTCAGTCAGTCAGTCAGTCAATCAGAGTCAGCGTTAGAAAAAGTGAAAAACCAAGTGATGGGGGAGTGGAAGTTGGAGTGGGAGTGGGAGTGGAAACATTTTCCAAATTCTAGTTACTGTAAGGTACGAATTAAATTTAAGACCGAAATCCTTTAATTTTTCTTTTATCGATCGATTAATGTACGGTACGCACGTAAGCTTATTAATCGAATTCAATTTAATTTAATTCTCCTACAGGTACTATACAATTGCGACCGATTTTTCCAATGTAAAAACCAGAATAACTTATGTAAACAGTTATTAAGTCTGGTTAAACACAAACTTAGTTGTTAGTCGAGCCAACAATCAACATAGAACTATTACGTAGACTACGACTAATTTGCAGCCAAACATGTCGTGACACTTTTTGCATCGAAATGGCATTCTGGCTCGCTATAGGTCATCGTACTTTTTCTATCGATTAAAGCACCAGGTCATGTTAAGTACGAGATATTGTAAATTCACAAAAAAAAAAAGGGGAAAAGTTGTTTGCTCGTCTAACAAAAAAGATACAGGAAACAGACACTGCCGAGGCCGAGCCGAGCTTAAGTTAAATTCAATTTCTTAGACTAAAACCTAAAATCTTTTTAAAATTGCGCGAGGATAAAATTTGGGTCACACATCGGGGTGTTTTTTTGCTAACTGTAACTCTATCCAAATGGAAAATGGAAAATGGAAAATGGAAATTTTAACCAATTTGAATTTTTTTACTTAACCCCCTGCTGAGTCTTTTTTATTCGTAAGAAAGTGATGAGACGCGCAGAGAAGAGAGGAGAGGAGAGGAGAGGAGAAAAGAAAGAACACTCTTTACTTCGAGTACTGGTACCCGCTAATACATCGTATTTCCAATCTTCCCAGCAATACACCCTTGCATGTGTTTCGGCTGACATTAGCTCCGAGTCCGAGCAAAAACTTTAACCTTTACAGAATTGATGTTTCCGTTACCGGTACGTCAAAAACAACATAACAATATTGTAAAGCTAGCAATGTTGCAAATTAGCAATCAAATCGTAATTCACTAAAGATTTAACTTAAAATGATTGCTAATTTTCTAAAAATATTTTAAATTTCTAATCAATTTAGTAACATTTTTCTTTGTCAACCAATAAAATTGCTTATGTTGCAATATATTACGTTTACAACATATTGTAAACTTAATCAATTGTTCTGCCCTTTTGGTTTAACGCTTTACAATGTCTCGCTAACAACATGTCGGACATATTGTTAATTTGCAACCAAAATTTGTTGTTATTTAACAATCAAAATTATAGTTGTGAATTCCGATTGTTTTGAATTCTGAAAATTATTGCAAATAACAACAATTTGGATTGTTATGAGTTTTACAAAAACATTGCAACTAGCAATAAAATCGTAATTCACTAAAAATTTAAGAATAATTGTTAATTATCTAGAAATGTTTTTAATTCGCAATCATTTAGTTGCAGTTTTCTGTGTCAACAAAATGAAATTGCTTATATTTTGTAATATTGTTATGTTTAATTTAACAAAGCAATTGTTCTGTCGTTTTGGTATAGTGAAACCAACATTTGTTATTATTCTGAATTCTGATTGTTGTTAAACTGAAAATTATTGCAGATAATAACAAATTTCGATTGTTACGAATTTTACAATGTTGTTAACTCATTACTGAAGCCACTCCCTAGATGTAGTATCACAAAAGCCTTGTTACAAGTAGTTACTTTTTAAAATAAGTCTTTGGCAGAGTTAGAATAACAAAACTTTTGTGAATTTATATCTAAAACCTAACCTGATTTAGTAACGATTCTAATGCCACTCACAAAATTTTAATTGTTAAACTAACTTGTAAGTCTGGTACGTGGCTACGTGCTAACATATCTCAATTGATGCATAGCAATAAGCAATAAAAAATAAACAATAAGCATTGCATTCTATTCTCATTCTCGACCTAAGTTAATGAATCGAGCCAGCCCGATAAATATAAAGAAAATAAAATCCTAAACTTAAGAACCATCGACTCTAAACACGTGCTTCGATGACGAAGAACGAGCAAGAAAAAGTGAATGAATACCAATGCTAGATAATTTTTCCCCCAAACCCCAAATTTTTTAAGTGTTTTTCTTAGTCGCTTAAACTTTGCTATCTGCTATGGTTTGTATAAAAAGTATAAATAAATTTCTACTTTCTCAAATGTGTATAGGTCTGTTTCGGATATAAGGTTTTTCTGACAGGTAACAGTTCCTCGAAGGAGGAGAGGAGAGGAGAGGAGAAGAGACCCGCGTTACCCCCTACTGGTGTCTGCACTTAGCCTAAACCGTGCTAGGTACAGTATATCCTTAAAGGGTTTTCAATGTTCGTAACCAACTTATTGTGTTGTCGAAACTAGATACCGGTACCGTAAGTTCCAATGCCCTAAACAAAATCCTAATTTCAAATTCGTCACACCTAATAATAGATTTTTCAGCCGAAAATACAAAACAATCATTTATCTCATTCTCATCCACAAATAATTAACACTTTGATACGATACATACTGTATGATAAGAAACTTATTTAATAGCCTCGCCCACTTTGTGCAAAATAAGTAGTCAAACAATACCATTGCCAGCAGGCACGATTCTATACATTTATCTATAAGAAATAGATACGCTATATACTTAATAACCCCCATTACCTCGTGTCTTTTTACTAGGGAAAGGAAAAGGGAGGTCACAAAATCTTTAACTTTGTCATTACCGGTACATCTACACTTCTTCCAACGAATCCAATGTTAGGGAACAGGTTTCGGCCAAAAGTTAGTTACCGTACGCTAGATTCGTACTGTAAGTTAATAGTATTAAATTGCAAAGTAGTCACACTTTAAGTTAAATATTTAATTAGTACCGTACCGCATTACACAATAAATAATACAACACAATTCATGTATGACCTTATTATTTCAATGAGTCATGCTTTTCACTACATGGCCTTAACTTAAAATAACCCTAATTCCACGAACTCACCCACAAGTTAAATTAAAATGTTGACTTTACCATAGATATTGAAATGAATGTTGCCTAGGTACTGTTTGAGCATATTAATAAAAAAAATTTCCACGAAATCACTTCCCGTCCAAGTTTTAACTCTACTGGCCTTTGTCCACAATTTCTTTCTATAGTGGGCAATAATAAAAAAAAAAAAAAAAAAAGAAAGAAGAAATTCAGGGGAAGGGGGGAAAAAAGGAAAGAAAAAAGGGGAGACGTAAGAAAAAAATGGCTGATGATTGTGACAAGAGGAGAAATTTTACGATCCACCCGTCCATGCACCGAGAGGGGACTCTCTCTCCTCTCCTCCAACAGTGAGAGAGACCCTTTGCTTCTGGTTCTTTGTCGGGGCTGTGACCGGTGACCTCCGACCCAAAGACTCGAATCAGGTGAGGGGGTTTCGCCGATTCAAAAGAATTGGTCAAAATTCAGTTTGAAACCACCAGCGGGACAAATCTCATAACTGTCACCATATTTAAACTCCACACTGGCTTGGGGCTTGGGGCTTGGGGCTTGGGCTTGGGTTATTCTTGCATCGAATACACTATATACACCAAATTCAAAGTCTGGTTTTTATTAAGATTTTTCTCATGGGATCCTTTATTGCGTTTAAACGCACACCTTAAGTGTTGTCAACAGATGTCACCACTTTCGGGTTAATAATGTAATTTTAGATAATGCTTTAGTATGCATTCGAACAAGTGCTAAACGAAGAAAACCGAGATCCGAGACTAGACAACTTTTCCAACATTTTATATCTTCTTCCTTTGTTTTTGTCATTTTTACTTCGTAATATCCTTTTCTTGTCAAAATGTCATTGTCCCGCTGCGAGTCTCGAGATGAATTTGAAGACTAGGACTGGGTTACTTTGATCTCTCGTGCTTGTTATCAAATTTAAAAATAACCACTTTTTATAACAACACTACATTTGTATTCCGCATCAACCTCGTATTACCTCACCTAGTGGCAGATGGTTGGAATTAGAATTTTTAAAACACAAGAAAAAATGGCCCCCCAACAGGTTTGTTGTTGTTGCTGGCGCAGCAATTGCTCTTCTTCGGGTCTGTGGGTCATCGGTAGTGCGACGATACATCATCGGGAGACGAGTGTGGACTCGAATTTTAACTCGACTCCAAAACCCCCCAATAAATTCCCCCATATCATTTAAATTCATCGCCACGTCGCGAAAATCAACCCATTACCCCTAATTAAAACCTGTCACCAACTCGTCATTCCCAACTCTTTCGGACCTATTTCCCATGCTCCTATTCACCACCCCACTCCACCCTCATTCTACAGTCCACTTCCCAACCTAAATCCTTCCTGACAAAAAAACGACAAAAAAACTTCAAAAAACTCCCACCCTTAACCCCCCATACCCCAACCCCTACCTGAGTTTTGGGTTACTTTTTAAGATCAAAGGTCCAGTTAGCCCTAACCCAAAAACCCCATCCAGAAGGGGATACTTACCCCCTCCAAAAAAAAAAAAGAAAAAAAAAAGAGGGGTAAAAAAAAAAAAAAAAAAAAAAAAAGAAGTACCCATTGTCCATCTAGTTGAATGGAAAAGGCTTAACTAAGGTCTATTCAGCAGTGGACATTGGGCCCCAACCAACTGGTTATAAGTCATAAGGTTTCTTTTCTCATGCCAACTCACAAAGGGCAGACATTTTTAGTCTCAAAACTAACATTTTATGATAGAGGGAGTCCTTTTTTTATGGCTCTTTGTGGACCATATGGTCAGTGGTAGAAACAACGGTAAGGGCAGGTGATGGGAGTCAAAAGGCACATTGATAGAAAAAAGAAAAAAAGAGAAAAAATGGAATTCACATGCGAGTGGACACGCGTAAACAACCATAAGGTCTCCATTATGGCGACCGAAAGGTCCACGCTGTCCAATGAGATATGGATATCGAATGATGCGAGTTACGACGCATTGAATATTAAAACGAGCGAGGCGAGTCTAACGCAAAAACTGTTCGAATGACACTTTTATTCATACAAAAATGTGACATTGACAGTTTTTCATTTTCTCTCTCGTGGTTTAGCCACATCATCCGACGCAGGCACTAAGACCCATTGTCCACTAGTCTAAAGTAAATATTGTTTCGTTTTCGATTTCGTCTCGTCTCGCGACACGTGGCTTAAACTTTTATTTATTAAAAATTAAAAATTTTAAATTTAAAATGCATAAATGTAAATGAATTTATTTTTTGTTTCTCTTCTCTTTCTCCTAAACACGGGTTTCTAAACACGGGTTTCTCGCTAAGTAGGTCAAGAATTCGAGTTTCGTAACCCACATTAATTCATCTGTGACTGGCTCAACTGGTTTTTATCAAATCCCTTTTTTCCCATCTGCACATTTACCCCAAATAAACCCTTACAATACTAATTAACTTACAATTGGCCTTTGTATTTCGAGCGCAAAAGAAGAGAGAGAAAGAAAAAGAGAGAGAGAGATAAATAAATAAATAAATAACTTTTTCTTATTTAAAAAAAAAACTGCGGTAAATGAAATGACAGATGCAAATGAGGAGGAGGGATTTAATAATGGATTAATACGTTACGCCATTAGAAAATTCGAAATAAATGTAAAAGCAACAAGTACAAGTTCAACACCCTCGTGCGACTGAAAGAAATTATTAATTATTTAAATCGCTAATAACTTGCAACTCGCTCCTCGCTCCTTCCCACGCCCCTAAACGCATTGAAAAATTCTGCAATCGATTTTATCATTTACAATATGATAAAAAAAATTTCAATTTTTTCATTTTTTTTTTTTTTTTTTTAATTAATTTTAAATTTATTTTAATCCTTTAAAACGAGCAATTAACCTTCGATGCACTTTTCGCTCGTCGCGTGTCTCGTTCTTTAAGAGCCCTTTGCCTGTAACGAGTGAGCGGTCAAGCAAAAGGCTCCAAAGGGTTAAGGTTCTTTCAAAGGGCCTTAATGGGGAAAAATAACGCTCGATTCAAGGGCACGAACCAAAGTTCCTTTGCCTTTTTTTATTTTTTTGTAAAAGTTGCACGTGAAATATCGATTTTTTTTTTTTTTTTATTCTCTTCGTTAGTCGATTCGTCTAGACGACGGCCATTTTGTCCACTCTCGCGCGCTCGTGTCAATCAAATTGGACAGTCACGCCCATAATAAATATGTAAACCTTTCAATTTCGAGGCGGTTAAAAGTAATCAATTTAATTTTTTTAATTTCTAATGAATGCTTTTACACAAAACTGGTAAGGTAATGAGTATTATTTCATCTTGTTACGAAATAAATCTTTCACATTTCCTCAATACACTTCCAAGTTAGTAACGTCATAATGAAATAAAATTTTTTATTTTTTTTAAATGTTTTTTTTTCTTTTTAATTATTTTAAACCCTAATTATATAAATTCAATTTCGCACATTTTCCTGTTTTCTTCTAAAAATATTTTTTCTCCATTTTTAAAAAAAAAAAATTTTTTTAAATTTTTTCCATGCATTTTTGCTTATCCAATTTGCATTGATTTTTTAGGCCTAATTATCGCAGCTGCTGCCATCTTTCTAAATTTCCCTTTTTTTCCAATTTATTTACCCCCACAAATATTTTTATTACTAAAAAGAAAAAAAAATTATCATTTTTTATTGTTCAATTTTTGTAACTTTTATATAATAAACAAACCATTTTAGAATCTTTTATCTCCTGGCATAGACAAAATCCTCAGATAAAACATTGTTTGCAGCTGTTAAACACATTTTTTATAGATTACACCGGTGAAAACTCGGGAAAGAAAAGAAAACGAAAAAAAAAAATATATATATATAAGTCATTACGCATTAGGCCTATATTTTAGCTCTAGTTTCGCGATGCGGGCAAATAAAAGTGATTAAAAGTGAAATAATTGTGAAACCTGTCAAAACGTGATCCCTTTGCCCGGTTTTTTAAACTAAATTTCACATTTACCCCCACTTTTTTTTTCAGAGGGTTGCCTCGTGGCATTTTTTTTTATCCCCCTTATAATTTTGGTTTTTTTTCCCCCCTTAACAGAATATAGTAGAAGAAACTGATAATTGCTTTTGTGTCTCCTTAAAGTGGGGGAAAAGGGGAGGGGAATTGCAGCTGCAGTTGGTCAAAAGGGGAAAAAAAATCAGTTAGGGAAAAATGGTTAACATCAAACACCTGCCCCCTAAAACTGACGTAAGGGAAAATGGTGGATACAGATGAGGAGAAAAGTGGGTGGAAAAAATTGCACGAGTCAAGGTTTCGGGGGACATTTACAACCAAACCAAATTCTAAATTCAAAAATCAATACAATATGGCAGTCGACACTGAATGTGTTTTTTTAAAATCATCTATTAAATTTTATTTTACAGTATTTTATGAAATTTTATTCGCGTTTTTTAGTTAAAATGAAAATAACAAGAGTTTTACGTTTGGTTTTCTTTTCTTAATTATTCATAACGCACCATTTATTTCCTCTCACTTTTTTTTTTCAACGTTTCTTATCCTCCCTTTGCCACGTGCTCGGCTCGTGGCGGAAGTTGATACCCCGCGTTCCAAAAGTGTCATGGCGGGTGGTTATGGGTCACGGGTCACCCGAACGTCTGCTCCCCTGGATTAGGATATGGAGCACGTTTTATAACCAAAAGTAAAACGATAAATTGCAAACGTCAAACGACAAAATATACAAACCGGAAGTGAATTAAATCAACGACCTCATTTCAAAACCCGCCGATAACAAAAACAACAAAAACAAAAATTAACCCGTTCGCAACGAGACTCAAAACGCTATTTGCATTTGGTTACCCCTTTCTAGGTCATTCGAGGGGGAAAGCGATTTCCTTCCCCCACGACATCACGTACCTTCAGGTGAACGCCAACGAGTTTAATACCCCTACCTTTTAACCCTACCTATAGAAAACTCTTTTCAACCCTTTTTTGCATCTCGAAACATTAACCCCCACTTTTGACGAAACCCTTAACCTTCAACCCTTGTCATCCACCTACTTGTCGACAGTCGACACCCCTTTTACCCCTTTCTTTTTTTTACCCACATCCCTTCATTTGGGCCATTAGACAGGAAGTATCCTTTAACCAATCAAAGCGAGGATATATAGGGGTTATGGGAGTCCTCCATCCGTTGACCCTTTCCCCTTTTAGTGGCTTCCGGTGGCTGGACCGTCTCACCCCTCCCCTTTACTGCCAATTGATGACGTTCAATTGAGTCTGGGGTAAATGTATGGTGACCACTTGACCCCTTCCATCCAGATAACCCCCTCTTTTTACCCCTTGCGAGGGATGATACCGAGTGACCCGATCACCAAAGTCCACTTCCCACCTAAAAACCCACTCACCTTGAAAAACACCCTTTTTTTTTTTACCCCTGCATCATCCAGTTACGTGAATCCCTCCCTTGACCTACTTTTCCCTACTCTTCCTTCCACGGCGGCCATATTGGGTTCTGCTACCGCTTTTCCTTCGTTATTTCCTATAAAATGCTCAATTTCGTTACCCGATGTCGGCCATTTTCTTCTTATATTGCATCGTGTATTTGTATCCGCCATCTGCCGATGATTTTTTTTTTTTTTATTTAAAATGAAATTTTCGCTTCTTTTTCAAAATTCAAAAGGAAATTTGATTCTCTCCTGAGCAAATGAAAAGTGAAAGGAGCCCTGTGGCCGCCATCTTTTTTTTTTCTTTTTTTTTTTCTGTGATTTTTTTTTATTTTTTTATTTTTTTTATTTAAGGGGATTTTTACCCGAGTTGCGTAAACCTGTTTTTAGCTGGTCAGAGGGGATAACAATAACCAACTGACCACATGGTGTCCCATCATTACCGAACTGACCACTGACCACAACTTAATCAACCTTTTTTTCTGCTTTTGTTGCTTATAAGCAGCTTTTATCACCAACATCTCGTTTTTTTTTCTTCATTTTACGCTATAAATAGTCAACCATATTGGTTTTTGTTAAATGTTAAATGTTAAAAATTGTAAAATAAACAAAATAAATTTTTTTCTGGCTTTTATTGTAACAAATTAATAAAATAATAAAACAAAAGGACAAACAATGCAAAATATAAAAACAAAATAATAATTCTTAATTTCAAGCCCATTTTATACCGTAAAAATTAATTCTAACGTTTAAATGTAACGAAATGGGAGATAAAGTGATATTTAATGCTGAATTAACACATCAAAATCTTATTTATTTACTTTCTCGATCGCAACTGACGAATCATTTAGCATATCTTTTGCACAACCGTCATCAATGATCACAAGCAACAAAAGCGAAAAACAAATTACTCCAAAGCATAAAACCAACAAAGTAATAAAAAAAATGTTCACATTAACGTACTTTTGCAGTAAAGCCGCCTTTGATTCGCCCCGATTCCTCAAATTTCTCGCATTTTTCATACAAATGTTCACCAAAAACCACCCACAATGCCTCCAGACACCTTCGAACCGACCTTAGAACGTTCGAATCCACGTAAATTTAAATAAAATTAAAACAGGAAAAAAAAAACACGAGTTTTAACCACCGAGTCGCTACTAACCCTAACACGCACGATCCGAGATATCCACGCCGTTCACCACGCGCCGCTCGCCGCTGGAACGATCGGCCGAGCACCGGCAAAACTTTTCCATCCCGATTTTTACGAGTTTTAGGCAAATCCTCGGTCGAACGACCGCCGGACACCGACGGAACGTTCGCACACTCGTATTACGATCGCACAGGTGTGGATTTACGATGAAACTACCGCGAAATCACTCTCGATGACCATCGAGGAGCAGCGAAAAAAAAGCACCACTCGTGACTTAATCTAAGCCTAAAACGAGCACGAGCGACGAGTGCGCGGATGCGACCAATGCCGATGGCGCGATGGCGATGGCGATGGGTTTCCGAAACGTACAAAAATCCGTCGTTTTCTTTACAAACGTAAATATATCCACCGTAACGCGTCATTGGACATAATTCCTCGCTACACGTGGCATTAATAAATGGGTTAAAACATTTTTTTCAATGAAATTGAGGCAAAAAGTGGAAAATGGATCATCGCTGTTTGTAATGTCGAGCGATGATGAAAAGACAACGGTACGGTATAACTTCCTGTTATTTTTTCCCCTTCGTACATCGAGCACAAGTAAAAAAGAATGCGTTCAAGGCCACTCTACTTATCCGTTAGTGCAATAAATGGAAGAAAAGAAAAAAAATAAAAATAAAACGGACTTGAAATTGTGAATAAAAATGAGGTCGAGTCGAAGCTGTTAATTTTCGATCTCGGTTGCAGCGATAAACATTTGTTTCTCGCTCGCCGAGTTGTTGTAAATAAACGTTTTCTCCATGTTGTTGTTGTTATTGTTATTTTCCTCGAAATGCGTGATCAAATAATTCACACTTACGTAAAATAGATAAGCAAAGGTGGGAAAATATGCCAACTTTCATCGTGCAACAATTTGTAATTTAAGAAATAACATTTTCTATTTTTTTTTTCTAAATAAATGCCACTGAACAATAACCCCAAAAAAAAAAAAAAAAATTAAAAATTTTAGAAACTAAAATTTTATAAAAATTTGCACAAATAAATGAGTTTCATCTGTATTTAACCATACTGTATTTAATGCAAACGTTTATTTTAACGTTAAAACTGGAGAAAAGTTCATTTCTTAAACAATTTCAATGTGAATCTTTTCTTAGTTCAACCCCATCTTCCTTTCGTTGCATCTTCCCATCACAACTTTTCTCGTTCACAATTTCGCGGCACAAAAATTCAAATTTCTCCTCGACATTTCCTTCCCTACAAAGCACCGAGTTACGTAAAGGTCGCACAAGTTGCCGGGAATTATATAAAAAGTAATAGTAAAAAATAAAATACAAAATATAAAAAAAAAAAAAGTAATAAAAAAATTGAGCATAAAAAATTGGTCGCCAGCTGGTACCTCGAGGCTAGGCACATGTCAGTGATTTCGTCGGCGTTTCCCTAGCAACCCGGGTCCGTAAAACCAAAGACATGACTTACCTTTCGTGTTTGCAACCACACGGAGCCGTCGTGAGGGGTTCGTATGGCCAGGAACGGCGCGGGAGCCAAGTGAGAGCCGCCACAACCTCACCTATTGGCGCTACGGCGATTATGCCGGCGTCGGCCCCGGCGCCCACGGCCGCCTCGACGTCGCCGGCAAGCGGATGGCGACCGCGACCGAGAAGTGCCCCGAGGCGTGGCTCGACCAGGTCGAGCGCGCCGGCCACGGCCTGGTGGTCGACGAGACCGTGACCCGGGCCG
>JAQFZP010000528.1:0-33162 GCA_034695745.1 Geophilus truncorum
ATATACCCTCGTGTTCTCGGCCAATAAAATTAGTCTTTTACACATCTTACCCACGCGTATGATTTATCAGTCTCACAGAGTGTAGACCTTATCAAAAATTTAGCAAAGAGCAGACAGCAAATATTGACTGCTAGTCGATTACTCTCCTTGTGACACCAATTGAAAATTCTCGACTCGCATGTTGTGTTAAAGTTGAGTTGAAAACAAAGCAGATAAGCTGCCAACTAATGCTAAGTTGTATTAAACATTTCAGTAGAAATCATAGCAGTTAGTACTGTCGTTATTACGACGTAATGGGGAGTAATGATTTTAATAAATTAGACTTGAAATGAAATAAATAAATTCATGCATCAAAAACTGAATGTTTTTTAAAATATTTAAATATTCAGCTGTTGGTTGAATAGCTGATGTTCCCCTGTAATACAAAACTATCATCAGTTATGCGAATGATGAAGATGAATTCTGTGAAAAGTTTTCCATCACAAATGCATGCCTTTGGGTATATTTGCACGCGTCCAAGCTGGAAATATGCCTTTAAAGTTCTATTTTCCACTTCGACTATGAATAAATAATAAATTTAATGAAATTTCTATTAAAAATAAAATTACGGTAAAATTAGTTACCGGATATGCTTAATCTTTTACATTTTTTATCGCGACAGAAGAGTAATTACTTTTTCAAACCATCTTAACCTCAAATAGCATTTAAAACGCCCATGCTTGTTTCCTATCGACTTTAAGCAGACTACAAATACGTACTCTCGGCATTGTAAATTTTTAATTATTTGTTGCACTCTAGCTAAATCTATCGCATCTACGTGGGTTTGCATGAAATAAAGTTGCGCAGCAAAACTCGGTATACTGGTATGTTTCAAGTCATACACACCTCACTTCACTTCAATTTAATAATCTCAAACAGTTTCTGACCTGTACTTACAGCAGCTCGTGGCTATCTCGATAAAAGTAGAAATAATAAAATTTTCAATTAATTTTCAATTTTTTTTTAAATAGAAAATCAAAGTCAATTACTGGTAGTTTTGTACAATATGCATTTACTTTACATTCTATTCATTAATTAATTATGCCAAGTTACCTCGAACCATCGTCTACCTTTGCATTACTTTCATGCCTCCAAAAACACCTTATCGCACAACGCATCTTATACTTTTATTTTAAAATTAATCAGTTAAGCAACAAGTTTCAAACACCGCCATAAACCGTAATAAACATTAGCCTTTATGCGAAAAAATTCCCTTCTCCATTCTACATTTTCATAACATCAACAACAACAACAACAATCTTCTTGAAACGCGACATTTTATGTTAGTTACTTCACTGTTATTGCGTGCAGCGATCATTTTAAGTTGCCTATTGTTTTATCAAAATGCTATGTGCAGTATCTTGATGTTACTTGAATTACCATCGGGATAAAGGACAATGGCACAATAGTTTTCGCTCACTTACGTATCGGAGATGGTTGTCTGCGACAGAACCGCTTTGTCGACATGGTGGGTCAGTGATAGTGATAGCGACCAAACCGCACAGTCGATGCGACCATAACACCAAACGAGAGAGAGCGAAGAAAAAAATGGTGGAAGATTCTTCATCCTGTGTAACTACAGATTGACCGCAACCATTAAGTTCGACCACGCCTAAAATTACATGCGTCCCGGCCTGTATCACCAAGTTCCAATTATATGAGAAAACGGTTTTTTTATGAGGCGAACGAAAACCATAAAGAAAGAAGTAAATTAGAACAAAAGCTATTAAATTCCATCTGCCTTAATCATGATAAACGTGGGACAATATCAATTAATAATTGGATATTATTCTGCTCTGCTGGGTGTTGCATAAACCATTAAGGGAAAATAAACAATAGAATCGCTCCTCGGTAGCGAGGCGAGATTACTGCATAATACACCTCTGTAACACTGATGAATGATGATAACTTGAAACAAGGGCAAAATAAACCAAAGACTCGCATTGCGTGCGTCATTTTTCTTCTCCCCGAATGGAACAACGGGAGATACAAGCACTGTTATTCTTTTGTGAAAATGCCATGCGAAACATTTTGCATTTGTGAGAATTTCACTTTAGATCTCTAACTTTTAATAATTAACTTAGGCGAGTTAAAAATGACGCAATATTGTTGAATTTTTCCCAAAAGTTAAATTTCTCATGTTTATTCAATATAAGTTTTAAACTTTATGAAAACGTTCACTTCGCTTCACAAAAATATTCGTCTAAGTATTTTGTCATCTTTCACTGTTTTCATTAAAGAGTTTGCAAAAAATCTTTCCCGTCCGATGTTTTACTTGAAAATTTCTCACTCATCCGAACACTTCTGAAAAACAAAAATGCCCTCACCGTCCGATTAGTCTGTTGACGTAGAAGCCTTCTACAGCCTTACTTTCAAAGTTTAGTGTTTGGATAAGCGAAAAATTTCAAATCCTATAAGCTACAGTCGAGAAAAATTATTTTCGTAAATCTCCTTTTGTCCAACGAGATAAATGAGATGTACGGTATTTTCAATCTTTGCATCCCATACTTTTTAAACATCTCACAGGACTGTAACTGTTCACTAAAGTACTTGTAGCTCAGACGACTTAAAGCCTCGAAAAATACAGTGCACATTGAAACTGAAAGCAATCTCAAGTGGCGAGAGACTCTGACCACTACTCCTTTTTCCACTATATTAAAAACTATGGTGATTAAAATGGCGAAGGCCTCCACGGTAACGCTGGGTCATTTAAGGTAATTAGTATTCTTCATAACTCAGATTTACTGTACCTGCGGGCACCATGTGTGCTTTCACCCCCTTTTATTACTCAAGAACTTGAGGTAATTCCAAAATGGGAGCTAGATATGCACTAAGGATGCACCACAATTCCATCCACCCCTTCCTTACTCACTCAACCCAGTTCTCTTTTACCATACGTAATATACAAAAACCATTATGGAAACCTTTAAAAAAAAAAAAAAAAAAAAAGAGGAGAGTCGTTGATGTCTAAAACAAAAGTGGAAAAGTTCCTTCTTTTGCATGTTACACTGAATAAATGAATACCGTATTGATTTCCCATCGATACTCATCTCGAGTTAAGTGAAGTCAACGAGTTAAGGAACCTATTCAAATCTGAAAGACATGTGCTTTTCATCTCACAATTTAAGTGCTCTGGTTTGGAAATTAATTCGATCTTTATTCTATCGGTTCTCAGTGGAACTAAACAAATTGGTTATAAAAGAGACAAATGCACCTTTAATTACGCAGTTCAAAATAAATATTTTTATTTGCCTTCTTCCAAGTATGTAGATTCTTTAAACAGATAATAAGAATGTCTAAGTAGTTAAATTCTCATCGCAGCATAACTTTACGCAAATAATTGAGCTTTCAAACAGCTGGTTGGGATTAGACATAATGGAGTTTGTTAAACATTGTTCGCCTGTTTACTTAATGGTGCTCTGGTAAGGGTAAATTAATAGTGAGTTGAACTTTGTGATTGTGGTCGGAAAAGATGATTAACATCTTTAAGAAGAAAACAGTGCATTAAACAAACAGTCATAAAATAGATTTTTATCTATGAAAACTATTTATTAAAAAAATAGAAATGGAGTGATTGCGTTTAAATAAACAAACATTGCATTCACATGATTTAAAAGTAAATAATAAATTTCAGTAGTAAAAAAAAAACTGAAATTTAGCTTAAAGATGCAAGTTGTTGATTTATACAATAGTTAATTTAAACTTTCAATGTTGGTAAGTCTTGACTGACACGCTTGAATTTAGATACAAATCTAGTAAATTTAAAAACATGGAATAAATAAATAATCTCGAGGTTTTAGTTTTAAGTAGTATGTATTCTCATTTGAATAATTTCAAAAGCGACTAAATGTTTTTTAAAACAAAAATTTCAAAAGTTTATTTTAATTCTTGAATGCATCTAGTGAAAACATCACACTTTTAAGTCATTAAACGAACGTTGTACCGACTTTAATTTAATTGTCATAAACCTATTAAAAGGGTGCAATAAGAAGCGAAGCCAATCAAAAGTATCTTTGATCGTCATCTAAAACTTTCATTTTAAGCAGTTGAGACGAGATTCATAATGTAGCGAAAGCAATTTATCAACTTTTTCTATTAGACGTTCCTAGAAAATCTTGAGATGTTCCTGATGCATACCATTGCCAGAAAATTTGAGAAATGGTTTTGCAAATGATGCATATGCTTCCACCGGAAATTGTCAGTAAAATGAAGTGTTACCTATTTATATTCCTTGAGAAACTTCCTAATAAAATCTGCACATGACTCATTCCAACTTTAGGATATTTGTTAAAAAATAAATAAAGATTTCAACATTTCACCATCATGGATCTAACGATAATAAAAACGGCTGTGCAAATTAAATATCGTTAAAATTTCACTCTTTAATTTTATTTTAATTTAATTCAGTGTTTGTAAACAAAAGTGTCTTGGTAAACAATATTTTCTCGCAGGCCAATTTACTTAGCTTCGCTTTTCAACCGCTAAACTTCTCTTTCGATTTCCGCATCTAATACGTTGAATTTCTTCGACCTTTAGCCGGTTGCATTCATGCAGACTGTGCATTGTCTGCACTGTGTAGAAATAGAAAATGGAGAAAATCACCTATGTGACCTTACGTCCTACTGCAGATCGTTTTTCTTATTTGTTTTCCTTTTGTTTACAGTTACTGTGTGTGTGTTTTTATGTTATCACGCACTCTCATCGGTGTTTTTCTAGTAATTTATCCTAGTTTTTCTCCCTTTCGCAAAACCATGACCTTGCTCACCTTTTCCCTCTGTTTATCCTCATGATTTGTTCAATTTGTCATCAGTGTGGACCAGACAATCATCGGTAATTGAATGCAAATATTTACCCATTCAAAATCGATTTTAAAATTATTCATTTCAAATCGTTCACCTTAAACACATTCCCATTCCAATGAACCAGAAGGGGAAAAACCGCGTCTTTGGTAACAACGTTTATTCTCCACCTCCTTCTTTTATTTTTCTGCTCCCATCCTACAATAAGAAGTCACTTTAAATTTCCGGAGGCCGGCAATTTCACCGTGGACCAAACTTATTTGCATAATGAAATATTAATGAAGGTCGTTAAAATGCAGAGAAGAAAACTACCTATTCCTCTCTTTCTACCCTCCCCCTCGAAAAAATAAAGTAATGACAAAATTAAACTGGCTCTTTGAGAAGAAAAAAAAAAACATGCATTTGTATTATTGTCCTCATTTGGTCAAAACTTTATAATTCATATTTAATTAAAAAAGAAAACAAAATAAAATATGTAAAAGTAATACATTAAACGTTGTACTCTATTTAACTATCCTTTGAGATTGAAATGATTTGCCACCTAGTGATGAAATTTGTCATATCCAATAAAATTTTCAGCTATAAAAAATATAGAAAGATTTCAGTGTTTTGTCGTTTCTTGAGTGATTAAATCCCCATTGTACTGTACATTGCACAATTTTATGCTTTTATCAAAATACTTCGTCTTTGTGATGAGAAAACAATTACAAATTTTTATATTTTTTTCCCTCTGCGATAAAAGTTTTGCACGAGAAAAAGTAAATGTTGCCAAATATTCCTCTGCATTATGCGTAACGGCGGCAGTACAAAACTGTGCTGTCTTAGCCGTCGGCTGATGTTATGTGCTAAGTTGTTTTCTTCCTGAGAACAATTTAAGCGTAAACAGTCTCTTCGAGACAGTCCGCGCATTTATTTTCGACTCGATTCTCCTTTGAAAGAAATCAATACGAGTGAATGTCTGTTTATGCTATTTCTTCTCTTTCATACAATTTCTCCAAATACATTTTGACATCCTTTGCTTCTCTAATGCAATGTTAAAAGTTTATTCAAATAAGACCATTAAAGAAAGAAAGAAATGCAAAAAAAATAAATAAATAAAGTCATCTTTAACTTTTTCTTACATATTTCTTGATAACGAATGAATTTTTTACTTGTTTATGCTCCTCTGCAACAAAATGATAGCAATATCCAGCGAAGTTCAACTTTTCGTTACTTGCAAGTGAGAAAAATCAAATCTAACTCTATATCTCAGGCCTGGTCCCCGAGAGACACTTGCATTGCCCTGTTAAAACCTAACAGATGCATGCAGGGAGTCTTTACAGAATCAAATATGTTGTCGAAAGAGCCTTTGTGACATCCACACGACAGCCGAGTGGCTTCATATTTAAGTAGAAGACATTTGGAATCATAAAACTAATTAATGTAGATGTTCTTTATGTTTTGCTCGCAATAAACTTATGAAATTCTATTTTCCAGATTAGTTTTGCTAAGTAATATTCATTATCCAGTTATGGTCTTGTTGTTGAAATTGTGAGTGTTTCATTAAGTTTTAAAACCCATTACGGTACCTGGTTAAAAGTAAGGTAAAACTTGATACCCATCGTGCCTGTCAGATTAAATACATAAAAAACAATAAATGATTAACCAACATACATACAATCTTTTAACAGAAAAGTTTATTATTACAGTAGTTTAAGACGACAGACCGTCACGAATGGACTTTACACTTTACTGAACTAACATAAAATGTAGATTTGTGGGTTTAGTGGAACTTTAAGGTGAAAACTGGTCCATAAATAAAATGCCCACCAAAACCAAAGATAAAGACAAATTGCTTGTTACTTTTTATCACGATTTTCACGTTTGCTACGACATCATTCTTAATGTTAAAAATAATCACATTTAACATAGAAGAAAATTCTGCACACGAATGTCAGTTGAAAACCATTCAGGTAGTGAAAAAACTGTTTTTCAACGTCCCATTTCATTTATGATAGCCCATAAAGTTCCTTCAAATTAAAATTTTACGTATTGTTTAACATTATTTTAACACGAGACAATTAACATTTTTTCCCCAACATTTATTATCACGCAATCACTGCTCACATCATTGCACACTTCAACGTTATTATAATGTTGCAATTTGGCACTTCACATTACAAATTCAGTCCCCAGACTTCAACTTTAGCCCTCCATTCATATTCACGGAGAAACGACATAAAAATAATGGAACGATGAAAAATGTAATTATTAATTTGGTAATATTACTTCTTAAAAAAAAAAAGAAAAAAGAAAAATTAACTGACTAACATCATTTTTCTAGTTCCACACGCCATTACCTATCAGCCTGCCTTTGGGGCTGAACTCTATCTGCGAATGTCTGTCAGTTTGTCACAGATCTTCAATGCAGATTTCAGAGTATGTTGATGTCCGGAAATGTCGTAATTCTACGAACACGAACCTAAATTAATCTATACGTACGGTACTACAATTCTGTAGCATCATCAAGCTTTTGGATCGAGATGTGATAGATACTGTACGTCTGTACCTCTTATACGCATTGCAATTCAATCAAATAAACAAACAAACTTAAACAATTTTCATACTTACTTGTAGTTCGTAAGTATACACAAAAGACGGCAAGATTAAATCTTGCTTTCGGTCCTAAGATTGCCAAGCTTTCTGAATATCTTGCAGAAGATCATTGTCTTCATTTGACAAAAAACTCAACTATGGGAACTTGTTTTTCGAAACATAAAAAGCCATATATAACAAACAATTGTTTTTAGTACGGTAATACAAAACCCCGAAACTGAAGTCATTCAATTTAAATCTGACATTTCGCTTTCTTTGTCTCAACTTTTCCCTTTTCTCTCAAGCGATCTTTTGTTTTTGTTTTCTCCTCGTCGCAAAAACTTTATTTAATATTTTTCTTGTAGCTGCATTCCAAGCTTGGTGGTCAGGTTGCTTTTATAAGAGGTGTATAACGTAAGAGACGGCCAATTAGGACGTCTCGACCAACCAGATACAACAAACTATGGCGAGATCTTTAGGGAATTTGGTGCGAGTGGAATTTACGATGCACGTGTCAACCACTAAATCCGACGATAAAACCAGCATGGAAAGGAACCGTATCAAGATGAGTGACGCTCACCCTACGGTATCCTTTAAGAACACTACGAACAGAGATAAAAAGGGTCGTAGGGGAAATCCTAATCCTTTTTCTTGCTGTGCCTCGCTCGGTGCGAAGCGAGTTTTAGTTGTTGCATCGATCACGACACCAAACTGCGAGTCTACAAATAACACGCGGATGGAGAAAATATTACTGGGAAAGCGGGGGTTCATGGCTGCGCATTAAATCGATGCCCGAGCACTACGGTACATATTTCACCCACTAAGCAATAGCACAAATTGATTCTCTTCTAATGCTTCGTGAATTTATAACCGACAAAAGTTTTCACCCTTCGCTTCGACCCACCTACAAAATAAAAAAAATGTGTCGTCCATCAAATTCTGCCCGCCTCCACACACTCACACAGGCGAGCACTTTGGCTCTGCTTCTCACAAAGTGTAGCGTTGAAGAAATGGATTAGTATACATAACTGTAATACAAGTAAAATAGGGGGAAAAAAATAAATAAAATAAAAAAAAATAATAAAAGCGAGCAGTAAGGCACTTCCTCTTTATGTCTGCAGTATGAAATTCTTATCTATATTTTGATTTATTTTTAATGTGCACTTTATTCGTTTACACCTAATAAACGTAATGGTATCTTGGGTCTATTACCCGTTGAATAAACAAAATCACTACGAGGGAAAATGTTACATTTTTAGGCGAATTGAAATTTCAATGAATTCAGCTTTATTCATGTAATAAAATATGCCATACCGGTATATATTTTTGCATTTTTAACTTATGGTGTAAATTCGTGATTTTACTGTCATGCGCCACAAAAAAACATATTTTTATAAGTCTATTTTGTGCTTTTAAATAACAAGCTGTAAATTTTAAGTTTCCACATTAGCTTTATTACAACCAACTCATTCTCATTCTCCTAACCCTAAAAATGAAGTAAAAGTTTCAAAATACTCTCTGCTGTTTACCTTTCGCCATCCAATCTAAATAATTTATGCCTAATCTCAGCCAAAACTTGCACTAATTTGGAGAAGAAAGGAGGATATGGGCAAAAGAGATGAATAAACGGGAACGAAGGTCTTTATTTACTTTAATGCAGTGACTCAATGTATATCAGCTCTTAATTAAATTTCCCTTCGACCGAGGAATGACGAATGGCTAAAGGCTACAACTAGGCAAACCTCCGATAAATAAACCTATTCTCCATTTCGTATTTATTTAAATACTGTATCAAAATATTCATGGGAGCGGAAAAAAAAAACACTTGCATTCTACAGCTAATTAAGACTTTAAAGCTCGGACGCTTTGCGATTGCGCTCACAAATCATGCTAATACAGCGCGAAAACGGGAGAAGACAAGGTATTGCTCATGCCAACACTGTCTTAGCTGATGATCGTCTCTAATTTTGGAAGCCCCGCCGGGCCCAGTGCGAGGAATAAGAGAGTAACCCAATAGGACGCAAAGACCTGATACTAATGCAATTTTACCCGCGACGGACCCCGGGGAATCTCTCGACCGTCACTCAGTTGTACCGTCGTCTTAACTAACGTGCCTGCTCGCATTATCAACACCGTAAGAAAAGAAAGTATCATTTTTTTATCGTTCAACGCAATCGAGTTTTGCTTTCCCTTCGCTCTAAGATCTTGCAACGCGATGTGACCGAGAGAAAACAAGAAAAAGAAAAAGAAAAAGAAAAAGAAAGAAAAAAAGTGGACACGTGATACCGCGAGACGATGCCGAGAAAATTTGTAAATCTCGAAGCGAATTTGTTTCTTATTTGTTCTTATCACGTTCCCAGGAAGAAAAGAATTAACGAGAATTTGATGAAGACTTTGAAACCCGTCTACGAGATGCAAAACTACGTCCAATTTAATCCTTCTGCTAAGTAGTGTCCGTGCTAGGCCATTAATTAAGGTCCCATTTAGTGGGGATTAGTGTGTTTTGTTAAAGGTAAAGACGTCAATTTTTCTAAAACCCGCATCTTGCTGCTTTAGATTGTCTAGAGTACAATCCTCTGGAGAAAAGAAAAAAAAAATTCATTTTGTTGAAAATAAACACGCGATATACGGGTTTTAGTTTATTCACAATAATATGTGGGTTTATAATATTTGTTTGTAAAATAAAAAAATGAAAGACTGATGAAATTCGCTGGCAAATTACTATTACTGAGAATTAGCATTGATTAATTTTCATTTGTGATTTCTCATTTATGAATGAATTTCCTAATCTCTTACTTATTGTTGCCAAAATGTTGTAATTACAGAATTTGTGCTCGCACGATGCTAGATTTGATGGTAACAGCGATTAAAATTGTCTAATAAAATATTAAAAGTTAAATTTCACAGGGAATGCAAAACAGGAAGCAAATATTCTCGTGTAAACGTTCGCTTAAGAAAATTTTTTTTTTTTTAAATTGTGTAACTAATTTCGCTTCGCGTGAGTCACGTGACTCTTTCAACCAACCACAAGCAGCCTATGTTACATCTCTTAGCAGACGGATGAGAATGAATTTTGCCTGGAGCAACGAACAGTGTTCTCCTCATTTAATAGCATCATTGTAAACTCAGAAGTCACGCGCAAGGTGATGAAACAATTTACTTCGCCAAGGCTTTAAATATAAGCTATATTGTTATTTTTTCTTTTTTTAATTATTTATTAGTTATTATGCATATGCACTTCACTTCAAACATTGCCAGTGTTTAACGAAAATTACATATTAAAACATTCAACAACATTATAACAACATTTAACGTCATTTGCATTTTCTCAGAATAACATTTGGCTATTAAATTCTTTTCGTTTCTTTCGTTCGTTCGTTCCAGCGCCCAACTTCCAAAAACAAAGATATAAACCCTAATATCCGAGCCCTGAAAAGTTAATTTAATATTTTCTCTGCTTTTCCCGCATCTCCTAAACCACTAAAAAAGGAAGAGAAAAAACTATTTCCTTGGTTTTTTATGTTACATTCCACAGATTGATATTATTTTAACACTAATCCCTTTATCATTGCACTATGCTCTAAAGCAACGCCTTTAAGAACATGACTTTATCTGTTAATCGATATAAGAGCAGGATCCAAAGCCTCAGCCATTTCTCGCTGCCCACTATCATTGTGTTAGGTAAACTCAGAGAAGCTAAAATTACTTACAGGTCAGAATGAGTAATGTTTCCTTAATATCATTCCTGCATAAGATGTAACACGAGAAAAAAAAACCCACACCGTGGCCGGTCGATGGAGTCAGCTGGTTACATACGTAATTTTCAAATAAGACGAAAACGTTAAGGACGCGTTTGCTGTTAAAATGTGGCACGGGGTGAAATACGAGTGTGAATCGTGTCTGATGAATGGCGACGGGTCACGCTGACCAAACACGCTGACCTCGGTCTTTAGGCATAAGCGAGTAGCAGACTAATTCTTTTTCTTGTCGGCCGCCGTTTGTGGGAAGCTTCCTTTGTAATTTAATTACATTGCTCAAAACCAAGTATAATCTCGGTCGCGATTTTTACTGCTTTTTTCGCCTTTCTTGCTTCTTGCTGCAAATAAAAAAAGTGGGGAGAAGGCACGGTCGTAATCTAAAACCGGCGAGCAAAAGACTGTCAAAAATTGCTGGCCGCGAGTGTCACGTTTTAGTTGTCGAGTCGTGCCTGTGTGCGCTACGATTTTGTTACTGGGTTTAAAGGTGAAGTATCAACTCGTATTTTACCCCTTGTTTTATTTTTCGCTTTTCAAACTATTTCAACTGTTTTATTTCCTTATAATTTTCCACTTCCGAATACTATTAAAGACGTGTTTCATTCGGCAATAGGAAGTTCACAACATTCCATTGCCCTCTCAATGTGCTCTCAAGTCTAAATACGGTTCAAGTCAAGTTTTAGTTTTCTCAATGAGTTTTGCATCTTTTATAAATAAAACTAACTGAAAGACTCACTATAAACTAAAAACATTATTTCTTCAGCACCCAAGCCCAACTTTTCTTTCCTTTGTGAGTGTTAAATTAACGAGATCTTAATCCATCTCTATCAAACTTTCCCAACTGAAACAACCACGACCCACAAAAATAAGAGCGTGAAGTAGGAGTGAGCGTCCAAAACACCAATTTGTGACTTCTGTGTTGTAAATTACGACTTAAAGAGTAACTTCACACCAACAGCCAACATTATGAATATAAATTTGCACATTTTGGTAGCTATTTTTTCAAATTAAGTCAACAAAACATGAGTTTACCAAGAAAAGTAGAATTTTACACCTGAGCAAATAGTCTATCACAAAAATTCACACTTAAACAGATGTGCATCACCACAAAATATTAAGTGTAAATTGACTATCTTATTGCTATTTCTTGCAATAAGACTCAAATGACTTTTAATTAAATTTAAAAAAAAAAACAAAAAAAAAAACTGAGACTTACCGTTAATTTGTTACTTCTTAATTCGTTGGCCAATGTGTGCAAATGAACGCCATTTCTTTCACAAAACACTAAAAAATATATATAAACAAATTAGCTAATGAAATTACGTTACCTGACTACTTTTATCAAGCCACATGTTCTCATTTACATTCTAACTGATCAATCTAACTTTCAAATCAATGTTCTCAGCTGAGCAGAGATAGGCCTTCCCTATGCCAGTAAATGACATTAAAGCTTTACATACATCCATTCTTCTCATCTGTTAAACTGCTCTACAATCAAACTCCTACCCGTAACACAAGTTGAATCTAATGAATTGATAAATGAAAACACTGACAACAGAGTGACAGGCTGGTTTAATCTCATACTTTCTCATTCTTTCGCAATTCCCCTATGGATTTTAAGTTGCAAAAATGTTTTCTATGATCAAATGAGTTGATTAATATACTGTTAATTTGAAACTTTAGATTCAGTAATTGAAATTTCATTTAAAAAAAAAAGATGCTTGTTGATAATTTATTTTTAATAGAAAATAAGTAGGTTTAAGCACTGTAACTTTATCCAACTTAAAACATATTTTTCATTGATTTTAATATGCTGAAATATGGTAACATAAGCGGTTTCTTAGATTTTTTTTTTGTTTTTTTTTTCTATATTACTGTATACGTTATATCAAAAAAGTACGGAAAAGAAAATTAATTTCCCTTGGAAAATAAAGGGGAATAAATTTGCATAAGTGACACTATTTCATCTGATATCTCATTAATTTACCCATTTTGTGATTAAAGAGAAAGAACTCACTTAAAATAATAATCCACTTTTCTTCTATACAGAAATAAAAAGAGAAATATAAAAAACTAAAACATACTCAATTCAAAGCAGCAACTCCGCTTTAAGATAACTGACGAGAACAACCATTTTTTTTCCCTTTCGATGACCAAATCTCTATATACGACCTTAAAAACACAAAGCTCCATTGAACGAAAACAGAAATACAATTTTTCATACGGGATCTGCAATATCCAGCACAAAGAAAAATGTGTGGGCACAAAATACGAGAGAGGGGACACGGTTATCCCCTCTTAATGTTTCGAGAAAACACACGTGTTTAAATCGAAGACTGTTTGCAATCGGAGTGCGCAATTTCAGCAGCAAAGTCTGCGCCACTAGCAAAACAAGAAAAGAAAATTGCCGTTTTCTCCAACAGATAAGAAGAAGAAACTCTGAACAACATCTTATAAAGACAAGAAAGAGCGAGGCGAAAAAAGAAAAGAAAGAGAGAAAAAAAAGAACAAAACAAAATTGCTTCTAAATTGACATGAAGCGCAACAAAATGAAATGATATTTACCATCTGATAATGCTCCGATATGAGAAGCGCAAGGAATAACTTTTGACTTTAACGACGTTATATAATGGCTGATTATTTGACTGCTTGCATTGTAAATCTCGCGGTTCGTTTCGATATTACGATATGGAACCGCAACACGCAACCGGTTCGACGGTAGGCGCAACCTGCAATCATAACAACACGCACCTGCTGATTAATTCTTGGATCGGGTGTAATTACCGGCCTCGCAAATCCAACACACAAACACACACCCACACACACACATACACTCATCCATACACCTACACAACCAGAACCGTACATTTTATTAAACATGTGCATGTAATTGAAAAGTGCCAACAAAGATCGAATACAGCTGAGTATGAAATTATATTTAACCGTGTCAATATTCTGGGATGATTAACAAGGGCAATTCAAAGCTCAAAACAGGAATTAAAGAAATGCCGCAATCAAAGATAGTTGTTTTAAAGTTCATGACTTATTTAAATATCATAATTATAGTTATTATGTTTTCTATCGCAGGAAAAATAAAAAACATTCATCTGTATTGTATGTGTATGTAAACTGTAATACAACAACATTAAACTACATAGATATAAATTGAGCGCATTTATACATATTTTGCATCTTTTATTTCTTCATGCGAAGATTTTAAATCTAGTTTTATTGTACGTAATGTTTTTGAATAGATCATTGAATTAGAACTTAAGGTAAAGCCGCTGTGTTTGTTTAAAAATTATTTTTTTCAGCACTGTTTGATATTTTTGATTAAATTTGTTGCTAAAATATACTTATTGACTCACTACCACTGAATAACTAATCTCTCAAATGTACAGAACGTAAAAACCTGTTTGCCATACAAAAAAAAAAACTAAGCACAGCAATAAACAAATTTGATTTAAAATTGCACTGCCTAGTGAAACCCGAGTTAAGACGTCTTTAAACAATTAAAATTAAAAAAAAAAAACCAATGACATCAGTTTGTGGTATTAGTAGCCTTTTTTTTTACAGAAACCCTAACTCTTAAAAAGTGTGTCAAATAAATTTTTAATACAATTATTTTCTTACATCCTGCACAACGGTTTTTAAAACTGCTTGAGCAACCGATTACAGCAAAAAATATAAATTATAAATAAATAAGTGTTGCTTTAGTTTATTTAAATAAAAAGCTGTAAAATTTTAATTAATGCAAAAGCAATTTCTAATTCCATTTCATTCAGCTCATTGAAGTGTCTCTTTAAATAAATTGACAGACCACCATTTTGTCATTTTAAATTAGCTTGATGATGGCGTGTTCAGATTGATGGCTTATCGATATGCTTTTAGACCTATTTAAATACACTGTACAATAAATTGAGAAACTACGTGAATTATGTCACTTGTCACTTAAAAAATTATTTGTTCATTCGCAGTGATTTATTGTACAGAGAAGTAACAGCAATAGATTAAAGCGCATCCTGCTGCCAGATAAAGATTTCATCTGGGATAAAGGTTAGAAAACCGAGATTTCATTGGTCTAGTTTTCCCACAAACCAATGAAAATCGATAATAGAATCCACCACAGACAATTTTATTAAAATTCAAACCTCCAAAATGCACATCAAATTTTGGTAGGAAATCACTGATGCAGTACCATTTCCATCAATAATGACAATTCTTTTGTGGGTGCTCCTCCACAAACCTAAAGAAATTCATTTCCCCCCCACATTTGACAACACAAACAAACCACAAACTAGAAATTAAAGTGGCAGCCTTCACAAATAAGTATTTTACTATGGTTGTTTTTTTAGTCAGTGTGTTTCAAGTGCAAATTCCTGATGGAAGCTGCAAAAAAAAAAAAAAAACCGTAGTAAAAATTGTGTGATCTTCTATAACCAAAGTAATTTTCAATCACTGTCATTTTCTTTAGATTGCCTGCCACACATTACTATCGCTTCGTCCAAGATTCAGTGCCATCTGTCGATAATTTTCTTTTCTGTTGCCTCCTCTTCCCTCGTGTAACTTTCTGTATAGAGAAGGTTAGAGAATGCAACGCTGTGAGCCGATTCCCTTCAGCCATGATCAAAGCGGGAACAAAATGGCTTTCGTACTGCAGGCATTTTGGCTTCTAAGCATAAGACACCAACATTACGAGATGCAACATGAAAAATTTAGAGAAAAAACATTTCAAATACTTAAAGTATCCATGAAAAAAGGAAAAAAAAAAAGGACAAGCAAACATGCTTACATGACTTTTCTTATTCCAACCTCCTCCCAAAACCCTCAATAATTTTTCTTTCCCCCCTTTAAACTCGTGCTTCATCATATTGCTCCTCGCACTTTTCTCACGGGACGAAGGAATATATGCCGAGTCGTAAAAACAAGAGCCAGAATTTTTTTTTTCTTTTCTCTTTGCCAGTCACAAATTTGCTTAACATCGAAAAAAAATTTGGCTTCGCGTTTTAAGTTTTAAATATTCGCTTATGGCAGAAGCAGAAGCAGGGGTATGCGAAAGGGGCGGCAATGTGGTGTAGCGAGGGGATGGTGGGAGTAATACTCATTCGTCGATATTCGATTCAAAACCTCGCTGCTCCACGCCTCGAAAATTGCTGCAGGCAAGATCTCGTAAAAGAGAGATTCACTCCATCTATCTATCTATTTCCATCCATTCATTGCACAAGCAGCGCCTTCTTTCCCTCTGTTTCTAGATGCCAGTGCAGCGCTAGTTGGAAGGTCGGTCGCTCGTTGGAAACAGTCCAAAACTTGCAAAGGCGTTACTTGGCAAGTTGCTCGAATTCGGGGGCTTGCAAACTCAACTCCGAATACGAGTTTAAATCGGAAAAGCGAACCAGAGGTGACCGTCTTTATCTCTAAATATTTAATTAACTAAAATGTCGGTGCGCTCTATCGGCTACGTACCGCAAATCCAGTTACCCCTTTCCCGCAAACTGTTTATCGCTCAAATAAATTCCGCAAACACAAACTGCGCATGCGAGCACGGCGCCCAAATACACATACGAGCAGCCACTCCAAAAATCCAAACGCATGCTATCATCGCGCTAACTTAATTTTCCCCGCCAGATGCAACACCAACGTCTCGAGTTTGTTGGACTGGAAAATTCTCCTAAGCATCGCCCCGCTCTTCTCTTAAGATATTTTTATTCGGTCTCATGAGATACGGCTCGAAATCGGCTCGCAATTCCACTCGACAATTGTAATTAAAACATCAATCGACACGGCCTCGACGTGGTTTCGTCACGCTACTTTCTCTTTTCGCTGTTGGGCAATGTTCAACTTCGTCTATTTACCTCCTCCTCCGACTCCTCCCACACCCTCGTTTCGAGTTGAAATTACAGGTTTCCTCACCTTTATTCTATACAAGTCCGCAACGCCAACGAGGAGCAGTGAAACTTTACTCTTTTTTTTTTTTTTTTTTTTTATCATCTTTTTTATTTTTTTATTTCTGTCATGTTTTCCTGCCATCAATTTGAAGCCAGGAAACGGCACTGTGATTCTTAAAGAAAAGCCTTCGTCTCACTCAAGCCACTTTATGCGACGTCTAGTTCGTTTCAAACGGCTCGTAATTCTGCAAACACGACCGGATGCTAATTAATATTTAGTATTCTAATTACCGAATGGGTCAACATGGAATTTATTGCTCGTTATCAATTTATGAGGTTTTAATCGAGAATGAAGGAAAAGTCCAATTGCAATAGACAAATCAAATAGCATTTATAAATGATGGACGGCACATAATTGGAAAGATATGAAGAAAAGAAATCTCATCGTAGATAAATGAAACTCGTCTTTTTCATTTAAGAAAGCATGTGTATACCGTAATGTAAAAACGTTTTTCCAATGTCGCCGAGTGTTGACTCCTTAATGTTAGAATTAATATTAAATTGAGGTTCTTATCATGTTGCTAGAAGAAGAAAAATAAATTTATTTTCATCTAGCTTATAACAGTTTCTTGTTATTTTCCAAGTTAAATTCCACACTTTTACAAATCTGAATTCCATTTGTCAATGTTTAACCACCAAATTACCCGGTAGATAAATTTTGAAACGAGATTTGCACATGCATTAAACTTGGCTTGAAATACGCAATTCTCAAACCGCCAATAACATTCATTCCAATTTTAATTCGTACACAACGCTTGAAAAATAAAAAAGGGGGGAAAAAAATGTTCATCCCACACGAAAAAAACAACACGTTAAACTTAATTTCCTAAGCAAATCCTTCAATCCAGGGTGTTTACCAGATTTGTATGCAACTTTAAATCTAATTACACATGAAAAAGAAAAAATTGGAAGGAAACCGTTGATTTGGACGCTTGTGTGTTGGCTGAAAGAGTGTAAGGCGGTGAAGCATGTGTGTCTGCTACTTTGTGGACAATGGATGCGAATGCCAGTGCGCCTCCACCATTTCGAGACCCGCAAAGGCTATCAAATCTGACCCGCACAGAGAAAAAGACAGACTCCGATCGAACTGGCTTCCTCCCACGACGATATGAGCAGTGCCCGACCGACCGACCCCTCGTAGCTGAGTGTCGCATCGCAGTCGACAAAGAAAACAATACTCTATTCTTTCTAATGGTAACATAAACGAGAGGTTTACGATTTCCACCATTTTTCTTCTTGTTGGTTGGTAAGGTGAGATTGGGGTTATCGCTCGCCTCCGTCTCACCTTTCTACGAGTGGAAATTTGAACTGCGTGTCTTAGTTCGAGAAAAGGGGGCCTTTTTACAACCGACACCGAACGTCAAGTAATTTAATAAGGAAGAAAAATAAATTAAAATGGACGGTCGTCACGACTTGAGGAACGCAGGGTGCGCCTTTTTGCGTCGGCAAATTTGCTAGGCGCAGGTCACGTGGGGGCAAACATCGAGCGTATTACAAACAGCCTCGTGGCACCCTGGTGGTTTGGGGAAATGCTTTTGCCCGCTACTTACTGCAGGGCTCGCGGTTTATACGTTGCAAGTTGGATACAGCGAGGCAGAGATCAAATTATTGCATGGTGGCGAATCTTCACATCTCCGATAAACGTGAGAGCAGCATGTACCTACTCATCCACGATGGAATCGAGTCAAAATTCTAACTTGATTATGAGTAAGAAAGAGCGAGAACACAGCCCGAGGCTCGAGTCACAATCATCATCGCTCTCGAAACATCACAAGAAAATATTCATCCCTTATTTTTTTTTATCACCAGACAATCAGCAAATTTAATTTCTTTCTCTTTTCCCCTTTTCTCGTCTTTGCTCGTTTTTAAAATTAAAATTCTTTTCCATTTTACCAAGAATGAATCCAATTCAAAATGACACGTTGCAATCATCTATTAATATTTTGCCGGATTTATTCTTCCGAAATCATCCCAGTCGTAAACCAATGGTAGCTGGGCTCACTCGATACAGCTTTCCCATCTAACATCCACTTCCTACGTCATAAAAACAATTTTTTAAATTCTACTTAATAAGTCTTGCCATTGGTGAGTGCTGTCGAAATCAGTTTTAACAACATTAGTAAGTTGTACCATCCACTCGGTGATATTTTACTTTACGGTAATGTAATAATTTGTGTTCCGTGGTTTATTCCTGAAGAAGTCATTATTTCATCTTGACACCCAAGATTGCAGGAATATTTTATGATTTAACTTATTCATTTCCGTGTTGTTGAATTTTATAGTATTTAAAAAAAAAAAGTTGAAGTGCATCACATCTGATATATTCCCGTAATTGTCTTCATAAAAAAAAAACGAGAAATATGTCTCATTCTTTCATGTATCACTATACTTTTTATATTCCACAAGCGATTTCTACTGATTATTCCACAGTACAGTAAATTCCAGACAAAAACTACGCTTGACGAGCTGGAGGAAAAAATTCATTTTTCTCCTCTCAAATTTCTTTCTCTCTCATTTTTATTTCCTGGTATGAATCTCAAAACATTTATCTTCCACAAATGACTTTGGGAAATGTGAAAATTTCACTTAGAATATTTTATTCACTTGGTTTGAAAACATTTCAGATGCGATTTTTCTTCCCCCTAGTTTAACACTCCTTCTGTATGGCAATTTTGTTAGCACTTTTCAACACCATCGTGAAGGGATTAAATCAATTCAAAATCACATCAAACTTACTTAAGCGGCTAAACTGTGAAAGATTCCTTTTTAATGAAGAAAACCTAGAATCGTAGAGAACAAGTTTAAACTTTTTATTCCTAATTTTTTTTCCCCCTTCTTTTTCTCACCATGCCCAACAAAAAAGAAATTTACATAGAAAAAACTCAATTTTACCAACAATCCCCTATGGCGTCATAAAAGAATTTTTTTATTGAACAATTTCTCAAATTTCCAGTAATAAAGTTGCACCTCCTGCACTACTTAATGTGGGCACTTTGATGTGTCACATTATTTACATGCTTTGCAACACCGCAAAAACTAGAGTCAAAAAGAAAATGTCCATCATGGTCCGAAGTTCTGTCAGATGTTTAACAGATACGAGTTGCAAACTAAACTAAACCAGAGCAAAGGCAAAATTGCGATGAAATATTAAAATGACTGTATATTTTCTGCCGCGAGTTAACTTTGCCAAAGTCATGGCATCAAATACAAGAGAAAAGCAGCATTTTTGTGGTGAAAATGTCGCCTGCTTTTATTTATTGTGACGCCAACAAGTCGACAACAAGCATGCAAGCAGCTATAAATAGCGAGTCGAGTGAAAATAATGCAACGCTAATTGAATCTTGCACAACCTAACCCTATTTAAGTAGTGTATGCTGATACCTAAGTCTTCAGCTCGTCCGACTTTTACGATGGCCAATACGAGCTGTGTAAATCACGCAACTCGGTCTCGATTCATGAGAGCTCGTTTCGTGCCACTCGAGGCTTTTTAAGTTTGAAAAACGGCAAAAAATTTCAGTCGACGGCCCCACGAATGGCTCTTATAATAAAAAGGCGCGGGTACGGACATAATTTGATTACTTCCATTATCAGAAATTCGAGAAATTGTTGTGCAAGTGATGCATGCACCCTCCAGTGGCAATTGTTGACAGAGTAAAGGAAAAAAGAAAATTGTTGCTAATATAATTTGCAATATTCGAGTCTCAGTTTTCTCTCATTAAAAAGAAAACTTTAACATCCCAGCTTGAGTTCTTTCAATGAGTTTGAAGTCAATTAATTGATTTAACCAACGCTTGCGAATGGAAGGGAGTCGTCTGATACAGATTGCATTCAAGCAAGGTGAAATGGGGAGTAAAAGTTTCATGTGTTAAGCAAACTAATGTAAATATAATTAAAATCCCCTAATCATTGCATCACAGATTGATTATAATGAAGCAATGCTTTTTGCCCAATTTGCCCTCCAGCCAAACATTGACTAAAGAAACGCGCGAGTTTTTAATTAGGATATTGTAATAATGTTCCAAAGGTGTTTAGAAGGTTAATGACATCATTTATCTAACTATATGCTGTGCAGTTGTTTAATTTTTCTTATTAATATGAAATTTTTTTTTTACCAGATAAACGGTCAAACTTTAAAAATTCAGACATAAACTAATTGCCCATGGTTTTAAATTTCTAATGAAACCGAAAGTTTCATATTTTCCTGTCTTAAATTTCGATGTAACTAATATGTGGATAGCACAGGTGCCACGCAGTGAAGCTTTTTCTTATCGCAATAGAGATTGAAATTCGAAACCGTGTAAGATGACACTTTCGGTTTGATCAGTAACTTGAAACGTAATGTAGATACTGACATTTAGGCCCTTATTAGATTCACGCAAAGCTTCTATCTTTCAAATAACAGGAAGTGCCTCATTGCCTACACCAACATAGTCTCAAAAATAAACTGCTTTACAAATACCGATAACTAACACGTAAAATGTAACATAACCGAACCAAACATGCATACATTAAAAATGTTAATACCGAAACACCCTAAATCATTTAAAACTGTAAAACAAACACTAACTAACATGTAAATAAATCCTACACTGAAATAAAGATAAATCTTTCATCAGAATAAAAACGAATCCCCAAAACATAACATTCTCAAATCTATTTTTTTTTTAAATTTCAGCGTTATTAATCCCATTACAACAAAATCCTATTGCATTAAACACGATATCCATATTAAACAAGTGCTAATCGATGTTGGCGGCATCGAAATTCATTCAATAGCAACGTCAATCTCATCCCAATCCCCTACTTCATCCAATTTACTAATACCAGAATTGACCAAACTGAATTAAATTAACGAAAGTCCAATTTAAATTAACACGGCATTAAAAAAAAATAAAAACTAACAGTTTAAAATCTTTTAAAAGTTGCACGATTCCCTTTGATTGCAAGATCAGTGAAAAGTCTGTACCCGAGAGAGCACTCACTTTTATTCCATTTCGCCTCTTCACCTCATCCTCGTTCATCGTCCCCCGTGGCTAATCGACGCCACAGGGTCATAAATCCCTTCAACCTATACAAATGACAAAGGAAAAGAGAAAAAAAATGCCCACAGATATTAATAAATAAAACACAGCACTACCATTTAATTACCGGTTTGCCGCACTTTAATAACACTGATTGGTTTTCGCCTTATAACTCGCAAGCCTAACCGAGCCCACCGGAGGGTCAAGATTAAGACTTTTTTCCTTGTTTTTCCCATAACTTTTTTCCAGCACCTGTTATAAAACGGGTTAATAAAAACCATTTTCCACTCCTTTCGAAACGTAATAAGATCACGACACGCGGATCAAAGGTGAAATAAGTTTATTCTTCTAGGCGAGGAGAGTGTTGCTTTGAAAATTTCTCATGCCTCGAAAGCGAACTCAAAACCGAAGATGCGACCAATTAACGAGTTAATTAGTTAATGTTTGAGCGGCGTGCGGGAAAAAGTTTGCCAATCACGTGAGATGGACAAAAGGGTAGCGACCACAGAACCGGCCATAACATCCATGGACCCGTGCTGTACAACAGATTAAATTCGCCCACCACTCACACGCACCTCACAGCTCGACTCGGAGCAGCTGCTATTGATTATCCTCTGGCTTCAAGATGAACGTCTCTTGCTATTGCATTTTTAAATCTCTCGTCTATTTTTTCTCCCCTAACTTCCTTTATTATGTACAAATACTAGATAGAAATTAAAAATTGATCAGGAGAAGAAAAGAAATAAAGAGCAATTTTATTCTTTATGTTTTCTTCAATTTTTTTTTTTTTTTTTTTCTACGGCAGGGGGGACGACGCAATCAGAATGAAGTCGCTCGACTGCATAATGTAGTGAGAGTAGGAGGGAGCAATATAAAGAGTAGAAGAATAAGGAAACGAGAAAGCAGGCTAAGCTTCGATTGATTGCGACTAAGGCTGGGTGTTGCAGCACAGCCAGGCAGATTACAGTTTCAAAGCAACGATTTTGCAGCATTCACCGCCCCTTCAAATATCCACCTAACAACCCCGAGCCAGGAAGACCTCATCCCGCCAGCTCCAATTGGATGTCGACTCGGAATACTAAGTGAACGACACCCACCTCGTCACCCACGCAGCCCATCACCATAGAAACACTCTCCCAACATCTTAACCTTTAACGCTGGCGAGCATTAAAGGGCTTTATGACATTTTATATTTGCCGCTTTAATGTTGTTCAACCTCTATTTTAAACCATCAAATCAATTTCGTTTTATTAAAAAATAAACTTTTTTCGGCTTTTTAAGTGAGGATTAAAACGAAAGAAGAAAAATTAGACCTTAAAAACTAGTTTTGTTGTTGACGTGAAATTTTATAGGCTTACACTGATAAGTAATTAGGTCACCCTTGCGGAAAACACTTAGCTGGTGTTTTATTTAAACCTAATTCCGCACTCTAAAACATTTATCGGCATGCTGTATCAATTTCAAAGCTATCTCGTTTCATTCTCGCGCCTAATTCGCGTTTATTTTTATTAAGTAAATGCGTCAAAATGCGGAAAATATTTTTAAGATAAATTTAGAAAAATGTGGTAAAATAGCTAAAAATTAGCATAAATGGTAAAAGCCACGCTAATTTTCCGTGAAGACGTAAAAATTCACATTATCTCGTTTCAACGCCTCTTTTTTCCTCGTTTCTTTTACGCGAAACCATCAAAAGCAAATGAAAAAAGAAACTTCGCAACTTAATTTTCCATCCACGTAATATTAAATAAAACATGTATTTTGTACCGCAACTACAAAATAGAAACTTAACAACCAACACAGCCAGGCAAATTCAATATATTTATAGAAACTTCCATCCAAAACCACTGCTTTTCGCACATTTCCTAACCTTCTCCAACTTTAATTATTCAATTAACACTTCTTACACCACACCCAATCATTTTTTCCCCGCATTACATCATAAACTCTTTAATATCTGCCATTTTCCCCTTACCAACTTTTTTTTCTCTCCAGAGCTGCGATGATAAATGAAAAACTTTTTTTTTTCATTTTACACTTGCGTCTACACGACCCTCAAGATTAGTTACAACGCCGAGATCCCTTCCCACACCCCAATTTCACCCCTCCCCATCAATTCCCGCAATATCAAACAATCCAGTGCGCGGTATATTAAAAAAATAAAAGTGATTAGAGTTGAATCGGCTTTAAAAAGTGCCAAACTCAACTTACAAGGCGAGCACTCAAAGGCCCGAGTCTGTCGATCAAACTGGCTTCCCAGTTGGAATTCCTTTTGGTTACGCAGCCTCCCGCCAGCCGGCGATAGTGTATCGCGTCAAAGACGCTGCCAGTTAGAGGAGACGCCAACCACAAGCCAGCCATTGGCAACGCTAACACTGAAAAAGGCTTGTGTGTCACACAATCGTCTCGTTGCAGCCATCCCGTTCTGTTGTGTCGGGGTATTTCCACCGTCTTTCGTCCGCACCGACGACATTCAGTCCTCGAGAGAACTGGCGCCAGGTTCTTGCCCCAGATCGATACACGCGTCGTGCGCTCGGTTCGAGTCTGCTGCGCTTCTGCTCCCTCCGACGCTGCCATCATGAGCATTCTCGGTATTGTGTAGGAGTCGAGGCGCTGCTGATGCTGCTTTTCCTTCCTGCTGATGCTCACGCTCCGATGCTGCTCCTCTGACCATCGACCGAGCCGATGAACGGTAAGAGATTATACTTGATTCATCGTCTGGATTAACACTAATTACGCACTCTGTCAGGTGCCATTTTTATCATCTCGTAAAATATGTAATGATGATTCAAAAACCCAAGGTTTACGCCACCGCTAAGTTGCAAACTTACTCACGATTTAAGATTGCATTCTCTTCGGATCGGATCGGATTGGATTTGAATATCCGAGCCGACACGATTTTCGGTGCGGATTGGATGAAAAGCGACCCGCAAAAATGCGAATCGCTTTTTATCCGAATCGAACTAGATCACAGTTTCATCCGAAGTTCGGGTAATTGCGATTTAGTTCAGATTTTCATTAAGTTTTCTATTTTCAAATTAGAAATGTTTATTTTCGCAAATCAATGCAGTTTGTTTGAAAAATCAAAACAAACTTCACTGAAAATAAAAAAAAAATAAATATTCCTAAGGTACAGATTTCTTTTTTCAAGATATAAAAAAAAATATATGGAGAGCTCAGGTTAATCTTTATAAATGTATTCAAAGCTTACAATACCTAACTTGTAAGTCAACAACATTACCGATAGCTATTTTTGCTTGTAAACTAAATGAGGAAAGTGGTAAATATTTGAAATCTGATCCGAGTCGGTTAGATTTTTAATATGATAAAAGTCGGGAAAGCAATCCAAACGAAATCTCATTAAGTAGCTATTAATTTTTAAACTGAAGTTAATAATTATAAAAGTAATTGTTTATATTACCAGTAACATCGTTTTTTTTTTCTTTTTCCCTATCAGAGGTTATTTTGTTAGGTTTTATTATATCGCGTTGTTTTGACGGGTGACACGAGCTTGACGGTCAATTTCGCGTTTCGACCGTCAATTTTTTTGTTTTTCAATAAAAGAAATTTAATTTTTTCCAACGTTGGTATATTGTATTAAGGCAGCGCCCGAGTCATTTTTGATCGTAATGCGACAGGAAAGTTCTTTTCATTATTAACTGATCAAAGAAGTGCATTTGAGCTACCGAATCTAGTGATGTTGATGTTTCAAAGGTACTGTAAACAAAACAAGATCCAGTGCACTGCGATCAGATAGGTGGCGCACTGAAATTACTATAATTATAGTATGTACAAAGCCTTTCTTCCCTTGTGTAACCCCATCTAAAGAAAAATATTTTTTTATTTGTTCTTTTTTTTTTTTTTGTTTGTTTCAGAAATAAAAAAATATTTTTTATTTAAAAATATATCATTACGCCTGTAATTCTCGCATATTTATTTTCTCCCATTTTAATTTTTTTCTACTAATAAAATGTTTTTGTTGCATAAGAAAGGTCGATGATTGCGTCTAATTTTTCTACTTTCTTTAATGTTTTTTCCCTTTTTCTAGTAATTTTCTTTCTTGCTACTTTGATTTATATGACCTCAAAATCTTCTCCCCAAAAACGATAATTAAGCCTATTTTTTTTTCATTTTACATAAAAAAAACTGTAATTAAACTTTTAAAACCCACAGAAACAACTCGAAACAAATTTAAAAAAAAAAATCACTGAGAAAATAATTAATAACAGAAGCCATAAAAGCGATGAAAACTTGTGTTTTTGTATCGTTCAATCAATAGGTCATATCCGTTACTTTTCCCATTCTACAATGCCATTAAGATGGCTCTTCGAACACCACAGTAACTCCCCTCCCAAACCAAAAGAAAAAAAAAAAACAAAAAAAAACATTAAGTCTCTTTTATTGTATTTCCAATGATGGAACAAAATTTCGACTTTCTTTTCCAATTTCACTTTTTTCTTTCTCCCTTATACTTTTTCCCCGTCTTTGGGGAAAATGTGAGTTACTCTCTCCTGCTGTGTGTTAGACAGTAAATAAATAAATTTAAAAAGAAAAAAAAAACACAAAGGAAACACCATTAAAGACAGCAAGTGACTGGTCAAATTAGTGAGTGGAATAGCCACGTTACGACCTAATCTTAACGTTGTTTTTCTTTTTGCTTTTTCTTGTTTATGGTAAGCCCCATCTTTTCTTTTGCAACCCTTCTTTGTTTCTCCGTCGAGACAAGCCCCTTTCCCAGGACTCATTTGAATCCTGAATAATTCAAGTTAAGTTTTGCATACTACTCCTGTTACAATCTCTTGTAAAGGGAAAAAAATGTTTTTTTCTTCTTTCGACCTAAAACTTTCAAAGTATACTCTGCTTAAGGAGGCAAATACATAATGTGGTGTGTCATTTAATCAATGCCTTTAAAATTTTGTACACAAAGCTTAAGTCGATGTCGTACCGTTCTTGACCCAGCTTGTAAAAATTCTTAAAGCAGAGTCTTGTTTTGAGGTTTTCTTTGCCAGCTTAAAGGAAATGTTTGTTAATATGAGATTTTTCAGAATAGAATTGCGAATGAAATGAGAAATTTCGTTTATTTCTTCTTGAATAAATGAGGCAAAACAGCTGAATTTGACGAATTAAATTTTCTTATCTTTCATGCTGCTTAGCAACATGTATTGCTTTGAGTAACGAATGTAATCCAATATGAAAGAGACGCTTGAGGGGCTGACAGACATATTTGCCACCTTATTCTCTACAGGTACAAACTATAAAAGATTAAAAACCACGTGTATCAAACATTTGGACTTGATTATTCATTCAAAAATCAATATATTTTTAAAGAGATTAATACATTTTAGTATTTTAAATTTTTAGTAATTTAACATCAGGTATTTCGTACGAAACAAAAAACGCACTATTTTAACGCAATTTATTTTCGAAAAATATTCTAAATTTCGACCCAAAATTTTCGGTGTAACTGCACGTTATGAATCCGGATTTGCACCGAAATCTTTTGATCATAATTTCTGAGAATAACTTGCATTGCGTGATTTCGTTTTCGTTTCCAGCTGTTTTGCGCAAACTGTTAAAGTTACCTGGAGTTTAACCAATGTTAAAAATATTGTTAAACGTTTGATGGTGCAATTGGACATATAATGGTTTTTCCTGTATCCTAAAAATAACTGCTTAAATAAGTTAGTTTTAACTGACAAAGGTAACAGCTAACCTTTGTCCCCTGTTAAAAGGACACTTCCGGTGGGATTAGGAACCATGGAATTTCAAAAGAGCTAAATGCGAGTAATAGAATTTCAAGTGCCCTATATTTCTGCTGCATTAATGCAATACAAATTTCAAATTTTCCTTCCCCCTCCATTTCTAAGCTAAAATGGCATTTCAAGGTGGGAAATTTACCGTAAGAAGTAATAGACGCCAGGAAATTTAAGTGCCATACCCAATAGGAATTGCCAATTTACAGCGCTCCAAATTTGGAATTTATATGTGTCTTCACGTATAACGTAATTTAGAGAAGCTAAGATAGAGAGGAACTGCAGGGACTTACTGACGCCCACGTAATCATTTGTAGTCACCAGCCAAACCGGATGTGCCTTCTTAGCTTCTCTCCAAAACAACAGCCCTGTAGTGAATTGCTAACTGCAGAGCATGAACATGTCCAGAAAGACTACTGTATTAGTTGCCGGGTTAAGAAACAAGACAAGGTTAATCTGTTTTTACCAACTAAGATTAAGTTCAATGCATAACAAAATTTATTTCTAGAAAAATTTGCTTTTCTGTAAAACATACAGTGCCTGCAACAAAAAAAATGGAAAATAAAAAGGAAAAAAAAAAAACGAAAATCAGAATTTTCTGCGCTATAATTTTGCAGTTTGTTTGTTCGAAGAGCACTCTGTATTTTTTTATGCGGAAATTCAATTCGACGACCAAATAAAAAGAAAGAATTGTTTCAGATTAAACAAGTCAAATTTTTATCTAAAGTAATGCCAGTCGCATTTAGCATACCTGATTGAGTTTCCAAATGCCCCAAGTGATGAGGATTTACAACTCTTCTGAGTAAGCTTTTATTGGCACTATAAGATTAGTACACAACCAATTTACTGTATAAATTCTAATTACATTTCACCCAAATTCACCACAGAAGAAGTGGAAATTCCCCCAAAGGAAGTTGCAATTCCGATTCGCTTAAAAATTCGCAATCTTGCAAAAAAAGGAATAATAATTTGTCAAAAACACGAAGCAACAAAGTTTCGTGTGACAAATGTGCCTCTTCAAGAGGAATTAAATCAATCACAATATAATCCTGTAATTTTTATTTTCCCATGTACACTTTCCCTTTAATTGATGCAAATGCATGTCGCTGAAAGGATTTGGAAAACTGAGCGATCAATAAAGTTCAGACAATAAATCAAACGGGGTCGGTGAAAAAAATATAGGAGGAGGAGTAAATCCATTAGATTTGAAGTGATTTCAAAATGCATACAAAGTAAAGGCAAGGCACGAAAAGGTCGGCACGCATTAATCAGACACGGGGCTCGTGTTTATTAACATTTTACGAGTGAGACACAACTCATTCCGGTACGACGACGAGTTCATATGTATGCAACAAAGTAGTCGCGTTACACTTTTAATATTCCATGAAAACTTGATATTATCCAAGCTGAATTCGCAATATTCGACTCGAAGACACGAACCAGGATTAAAACTGCATCTTAAATGTGAATCCGCACTGTTTACAGCTCTATAAAATCTAATTCCTTAAGTGTCAGATCGTAGAGCAGAGCGCCGAGTTTGCAACTCTATCTGCAAGCGCTTTTCAAACTTTAGCAACCCAAAGATACCTTTTTCATTTCGCTTTTTTTTCGTTATGCTTTTCTTCTGTATTTTATGGAGAGATTCCATCAAGTTAAGCAAGCACGGCTTCCAGTAAAGTCTGCCACTTCTTGTCATTAGGGATCTCGCTGCGAACTGTAGACTCTCATTAATGCATAAAGAGGGCAACTTTAACTGAATTTTTCGCAATCCATTCCCCTCAAAATTCAAAAAATCTGTTAAGTTTCAAAACGGGGAAAAAAAATTTGAATCAAATTTATGCTAAACTAAATTTAGCATTTGTTAATTTATCACAATTGTCTAACAAATTGTTCCTAGATGCAACCGACTACCCAGAATCAATTTACGGTTATAAAATTAACCTAACTTTAACCTTTCTCCAAGTAAACACATTACATCGAGGGAAAATCCGTTTTCTTTCCGCCTTTTCCTGCGTTTATCCGAAAACTGTTAAAGCTAGCCCGATTCCGTGAACGGAAATCGATGCAGGCATTCAGCTTTATCTAGATACTAACTACCAGACGATTTTTTCGATTCGAACAAAAACTCAAAGTTTCCTTGTTTTTGTATTCGTTTGGCTGCACGATTCTGTTGGTTTCGAGAGCGGATCGGGGCAAGAAATCGATTCGAATTTGTCGGTACCGATCGAGTGCTACACCTTCACGTTGATTGGAGGTAATGTTGCGTGCATCGGTCACGAGATGGTCGAGTGCAAAGCTGGGTAATGACCACCGACGTACGCAAACAACAAACACCCGCTCTTTAAGTCGCAAACACTAAATTCGATTACGTGATTGTGTGCCACGTTATTTAAATAACAAATAAGACTGTTTATTTCTTTTTATATTTATTTTTTTCCTGCCAACAAAAAAAAAAATACAAAGCGATGCAAATTTCCACTAAAAAAGGATTTGCTTCTGAGTGGGATTTGAAAGGAATTTGCAGCAACTTTTTGCATAGAAAACGCATGATGAATGCGCATAGCACCATAATGGAATGTGTTAAAGTGGAGGTGCACATTGCAGGCAGTCCCACTGCATTCCTCGGCTCATGTACTTATTGCACCCTTGCTACCCGGGGTTAGGCAAAATAATTTTTCGCATCTGATCCAGCCGTCGAAGCGTGTCGTTTGCTGCCAAATTCACGCTCTCGATAAGACTTTAATACGTTAAGATGAGCTCCCGGTCATTCATAGCACGTTCGAGAAAAAACATAAAAATCGTCTTCCTTCACTACGTAATATCGACCGAAACCCTAATGTCAAATTGTATCTAAATATTCCTAACCTTTGTCTGTTCTACCACCCCCTACCCCCTACCTCAGCATTTTATGAGAAACTTGCGGGAAACCGTACAACGCGAAATACTCATTAATCAATGATAGTTTTCCCTCCAAATTCGAATCTATAAAAACAACCACATATTTGCAGCAACTTGCAACTTTGCATTATCGCAAGCTGTTGCGAGCAGACGCAATAAAGACGTAAAACACTTGGTTGCTAGTTTTCAAAAATCCCTTGCACTAGATTTCGCAATTCGTAACTTGAAAAGGGCATTCACGTCGGTTAACTTCGCGTGCACTGCATTATCAGAAAGATGGAAAGCTTCTGCTGTGCTGTACGACGGACAATGATGTCAATGACAGGAATAGAAAAACAGGCTGCGAAAAGCTTCGATTCTATATTTTTGCTTCAATTGTCCTTGCAAAGTCTCGTTTCTGTATACCAACCAACTTGATTATGTTCAAAATGGACTTCTAATCTTGCAAATTTTGTTATTGTTGTTGTGCATTTTCCTGCATGAAAAGAAAATTGACGTATAAAACGACGGTCGACCAAGTAATTTGCAAGTAAATTTCGTTTAAGACGTGTAAATAAAGTTTTACACTTTCGTCTTCTATCGAGTATGTCCAAGACAGGAAAATGCTATTTACGCAACAAAGTTTGTATTAAATTAGATTTAAATCCATTTATGGATACTTGCAAATCATTCAAAATAAACAATTAATGCCATATATTAGTAATATCCACTCGATTCCAACTAAAGCCCTGAATGATTTGGTAGAACTCATAGGAAGTGTAAGTGAAGAATTCTTTCTTAAAAATGGTATATTGCTTTTGTCACTTTATTCTTATCTAACACTGGCGTTAGATTACATTTTAATCGCAACACTGCACACAAACTCGCATTCGTGTATCTTGGGAATGGGTGGATGCGTGTGTTTGTGTGCAGAAAACATGATTCGGAAATGCATTTATGCACATTCGCAGTGGAAAAAATTCAATATTTTAACTGTGCTTAAAGAACCCTTTTGTGTCTTATGCATCATCTGGTTGGCAGACGTGCCCGGTTTTTTATGTCAATCGTTAAAGCCGTTGAAACTAAAACGGTCAGTGACAAAACATGTGCGAGTGCACTGGACTGATGGCAGGAAATTAGAAAAAGAACAAAGTTTACGTCTATGACTTTATTGTGATCTGCCACTCGCCGTTCTACAGCCCTGTCCTGATTACTTAAATCGAACGTGGCAACCCCTAAAGCCAAGAAAATGAAGAAAGGTGTTGTAAGAAGTTAAACGTTGTTGTCGCTTTTTGGGTAAAAGGTGTTTATATAGAGATGAAATAAATAATTTATTTTTTTTTTAAAATCCTTTGCAACCTTTTGTTTTATTACTATTTAGTACAGCAATATTTTGCATTCATTTGTCTCGTGCACATTTCTTGGAATTTGTGCATTTCTCAGTAAAATTTAATATTCTGAAAAATAGCCAACATATTCCACATTTTTAAGCAGTGTTTTTTAAAATTCCTTATTTCTTCTACCCATGACAAAAGCCCTTGTGCCAGAAAAATTGTAGGCATATTGTGGTGCGTTTATGGTACTTAGCTTCTTGTTTGTACATGCTAAGAAAATATAATAATTTTCTGTTATTTAACGGGAATAACAATCATAATAAAATAAACAGTAAAAAAAGTTCTCCAGCCAAATATAAGAAACTTTTTGTTTACATCACAAACTATAGTATTAGTAACCGTTCTTATGGTTCCAAGAACCGCTAGTAAAGAAATCCTTGCAGAAATACAGTGACGCTAAAATCAAGTTTATCACCTTCATCTTTTTTATTATTTTTTCTTCGTTCTGTTTCCTCTCAACAACATGTTTTGACTTACTATCAGACCGTATAACCTGATATGCTGTTATTACCTTAGTAACTACACTAAGGTGTAGTTAAAAGGTATTAGAAATCTTTGGTAGAGAGCTCTTATTTCCAGTGTTGTAAACGTTACAATTACTGTTACGTCGTTACCGGTAACGACGTTACCGTCACAGTAATTTTAACGTAACTAGTTACTTTAAATTTTAAAGTAATTGTAACGTAATTCGTTATAAATGATTGAAAACGTTTTTAAATACAACAAGCGATTTGAGACTCTTTCAAATATCCAATTATAAAATCGTTATTTTTACGCTACAATAGGTCTCTCACTTCAAGTGCTCCAGTTGAAAGACTTTTTAGTAAAGAAAAACGCATTGCAACACCATTAAGAAAAGAATATCAGACAAACTGTTTGAAATGCTGCTATTATTGAAATAAAATAAGCACGTTTTGTAAAGAATTTTGTGTTTTATAATTTATTATTTTATTATTATAAAAAAAATTACGGTGATTTGGGATCTCTGGGCAGCAATCATATCAAAAT
>JAQFZP010000529.1:0-33154 GCA_034695745.1 Geophilus truncorum
ATATTACGTAAGCCACTTGTGCGGTGCGCGCCATCTATTGTTGATTTTTAGTATTACAAAACTCGATTAAGACTTTTATTGTTATTTTTAAGTCTTATAAAAGTAAAAAATTATTTTTTTAGTTGTCCTAAAAATTTCAATTTTTTTTTTTAATTTTTAGGGCATTTAGAAAGGACCATAGATTTTCAAATTAAAGTTTTTTAATTTGCTGTTATGATGAAATTGAAATGAGAAATAAATTATGTCTATTTGTATGGTGGTCTATTTAGTAAAATAACAATAGAAACAAATAACGAGGCTTATTTACACGTATAACCCTAATCTTAACCCGAACTTGTAATAAAAAAAGACACGTACTTGCATGAAAAATACTCTAAATTATCTGAACCCTAACGTTTTGGAGTAGTTTAATCACAAATTAATAAATTAATAAGTCAAGTTTTTATCCGAAACACAAATTAAATATTTATTTAACTCGAAAAGTATTTTTTTTCTTTATGAAACAAATTATTTATACATTGAAAAAAAGAACAAAAGCTATGTCAAGTCATAGCGTTTCTATTAGAATAAAACATTGTACTTAATTTACTTAACAAGTTCTATCCAATATTTCCACAAGTCGTTCTTACATCCCATTACCTCTTTTTGTGGTACCGGTACCTACGATCGAATTTGTTTCTAAATTTAATAACTTAATTCTAACGTGCGGCTGGTTCGGCCTGGGATCGTCGTTCTTCGTTATTATTGGGATGATCATGTCATCCTCTTGATATCTTTCTTCTACGGTTAATGGCTGTAAAACCCTTTTTTTTGTTTGCTTTTTCATCTCGGCGGTTGGTTTTGTGTTCGGCGGATTATCCATTAGAGAATAGCTTCGTAAGTGTGGTGTTTCAGCAATTCGTGCAATTATCTGCAAATATATTTAGTTTAAAATTAAGAATTTATCGCGATTTGTGGTTTTGTAACATTACCCAAGGATGTGTTCCAAAAAGTGAAGATATTTTCACCGTGTAACAGTGGTGCTTTAAATTATCATTTCGCGCATGCGCATTAAACACTGCCATCTAACGATAAAAATTATCAATTTCTAAAATATTTAATGTGTCTTGGTTAAAATAGGCATGCTATTACATTTTTGTCATTTTTTCTTGATAATTTTTGTTTTTTTTTAAATAATTTTGGTAATTTTGGTTTTAATAAATGATATTTCGTAACCGCCACGTCTTGGTAACCTTATGTAATTTTAAATGTCGTTGTGGTTGAAATAAAAAATATTTAATTCGAAAATGTAAATAAATAATTTTGTTCCGAACAAAATTATTTATTTACATTTTCGAATCTTTTTTTTCCATAGTATAATAAAATTGTTAGGCTAACAATTTTATTATACTATGGAAAAAAAAGATAAAAATATTTCGTGAAATAAAAATCTTTATTCATGGTTTGAAAGAGGAAAGTTAGGAGTACATTTTAAATTTTTTTTTCATTATTTTAGGTGCTCCCGTTCAGAAGCTATGGCGATTCAACAAGTGTTCCAAAAATGGAACAAATCTCATAGGATCCCATAGCGGCTCATTTTAGAATGGACTCGTGAGCCACTTACGCGGTGCGCGCCATCTACTGTTGATTTTTAGTGTTACAAAACTCGACTAAAACTTTTACGAGTTTTCAGTGAAAACCCACACAAATTTACTTTTCGTGATTTATTTTCTAAACAATGTAGTACAGAAAGACATACAATTCCTATTAGTACATAATATGCACTTTGTAAATAACAAAATTTGCCAAGTACAAAGTAAAACCGAAATTACAATTTACACAGCTTTAGAAATCGTATTTCTGAAAAAAAAAATATAAAAAAAAAAAATAAACACAATAAAATTAATAAAAATTTTTATGATAATATAAAAATAAAAATATTTACGGATTCAATGCTTTGCTCCCACCACTGAGTAAAATATAGGGCGACTGAGTCTGCTTTTGTTTTTCTTGTAGAAGAGCCAGTGTACCCAACGGTGTGTCAGTTGAACTCATTTGTTTCATCAACTAAAAAAAAACAAAACGTTATTTAAAACCATTTGTCTAAACATGCAACAAATATTAACAAACCGCTTCTTCTTGCAATTTCTTCATCCGTTTCTCGGTTTTATTCTTGCCACTTCCCTTTCCGTGAAATTTATGTGACAAATAACGAAATGCTTCTTTTGGAGTGAGAAGTCTACCGTTATCATCAATATATTCTAATTTCACATCTGGTTTATAAGTGTCCTTCTCTTTAAAGTCACTCAGAGGCCCGGCTAAATAACGATCCCTTCGACCATATTTATCATCTTCACTATAAATAGAAAAAATAAACAAAAATATTTACATACGGGTATTTGAATTTTAATGTTTAAAAAATAACTTACACAAATGATTTATCTTCAATTGTATAATTTGCCGCTTCCAATTGACTGTGTCGCGGCGCACTGGCCATTTTCTTCGATTCCATTTCCAAATATCCTTTCTTCATAGCTAATTTCAATGCACCAGACAATCCAATACCGACATCCGGTTCTTCTTCCAATATAGGTACATCGTTTGTCTGCTGAAAACGGTTAAATTAATTTATATCCTAAAATAAAATCAACCGACTACCTGGACTTCTATCGGCTTCTCGTCAATGTCCACTTCGTTCCAACCTCCTTGATTCGACTTATCATCGTCCTCGATGTGTCGTTTCTCCTCGTTAAGTGGTAAATTTCGGTCGAATTCCTAACAGAAGAAACATTAAATTTAAAAAATCTTTAAAATCGATGACAAATTATATTACCAATAATTCTTCCGGATCTTCATCTCGATTACCCGACAAACCGTAAGTCGGAATATCTCCCAAAGCACGACAGAATTCAGCAGTTGAATTCAACACAATGCTCCCCTTTTGTCCTTTTGAAGCCGCATCATCGTCATCACCAACATCAACTGAATGAGACTTAATGTTAGAAATAACCTGAAATTAAAAGAAAATTTTTTTTTAAACAATTTCACCAAATCGTAGTCAATAATTAAACGCACCTTTTTAAAATCTACACTTCCTGTATCCTGTTTCTGTTTCAGTCTACGTGCCTTGTTCAAAGCGATCTGAAGTTCTAATTCCGCCTCGTCCGGTTCGACCACTACTCCTGTTAGATCTTCGTCCGGTCCTTCCAAATCATCAGTTTCTATATAATCTATTTCCATTGGTTCTTCTTTCTTAACGTTTCCAAAATCAATGTCAGTGGAATTCTCGTTGCTGTAGTCATCTCTGGGCGATTCAGGTTCTTGTTTTATATTTCTAAAATTATTACAAGTAAATAAATGATTTCAAAATTCATAAAAACTATTAAAACAATAATTTACCTGGATTTTAAATCCGTTTTCGACACTGTCGGTTTACTGGTCGTCGATGCCAGAGCGGCTAATTCATCAGCCTTGAGTCGTTTCGGTTTGCGAACTTTGATTGAAATTTTCTTGGGTTTTTTAAATTTCACCTACGAAGAATGACCTACGTTAAAAAAAATCCAGAGAATTGGATTGTACGTGTAAAAATGATGTGGCATCTTACACATTACGAAATTAATTTGAAAAATCAATTTTATCGCTTTCAGGAAATATTTCTTATATTAAATTTTAATTATAATTTTTTTTTTTTTTGTAAAATGCCACAACTAGATATAAATAAAAAATATACCATTTCTTCTTTTGTGTAGTACTCGGATGCAATATTAGGCGCTGGCATCATTAAACTCTCCTGAAATCAAATTTACAAATTAAAAACACTGTTCATATTAAACCTAGTCATATTTTTACTGTGTTTTTGGTGTTCAACTTTCGTCGAATCTCGTGCAATTGCCGTTCTCTTTCTAAATCAAGGTTTCCATCTGATCCTGTAATAAATATTTTTCTTGATATTTAATTTATCTTAACATTAATTAGTCAAATTACCAAGTTGGAACGATTTCATTTTCAATCCGTCAATTTCTTCGTCATATTTCTTTAGAAGAGGTTTGTGCGCTAATAACTAAATAAAATTTATATAATATTAATTTTTTGTAAAATAATTATTAAAACAAGCGTTACATTTCCAAATTCATCGACTGGTTCTTCATATGCGTCGTATCCTGGCTTCGCTTTTTTCAGTTCAACATTTTTCTCTGCTTTCTCATTGTCAATCATATTAACATTGACAAGAACGTCATCATCTTCATTTAACACGTCTATTAAAAAAATTTATACATTTTTTAGTTGAGTGTTTACCTAAACATTTCCATTTACAAGATATTACCTTTATCCTTTAATGTTAAAATTACGGTATTTCCTTCTGCAAATCTCTCTTGACCATGCTGAACGGTCATTCCCTGCAAATCTTTGGAAGAATACGCTCGACCTTTTATTCGCTTGAATTCATCCTCAACCAAATCGCCAATTCCAAACTCTTCGTCCATTTCTTCTAGTAATTTAGCCTAAAACAACAAAATAAAATAAAAAATTATTTTTTTAAGCATTTACTAAATGCAAATGTAAACAAATTACCCTTTTCGCAGCTTTCTGCTTTTCTTCCTCTTTTTGTTTATTCTTCAAAACCCAATTTAAAGCCCCTTCGTCCTCAGAGTCAGACTCCCCCAGTGTCTTCACAGTCCTAATCAGATAAAAACATGTTAATTTATGCAAGTGAACACAAAAATATAAAATTAATTTGAGATTACCTTAATTTATCTGTAATTTTCCTCTTTTCTTTCTGAACAGAAATTCTATCTCTAAGATTCTGCACCGCTTTCTTATCGCCCCAATTCTCGGCAGGTTTGTGGACAAATTCCTTGTCAAATTTCCATTCATCATCTTATATAAAAATACATAAATAAGAAACATACGCATAACAATTGCAAAAAGCCAATCATACCTTTCCCAACATCCAAAGGTTTCAGACCAAGTTTCGCTCTCAATTTGCTATAAAAGAAAAATACCAAAATTAACATTAATTTTGTTTATAAACCTAATTAATTTTTCTTACTTTGTTTGTTCGATACTTAACGAAGAATCTCCACCTGTACCACCTTTCGCTTCGGAGTCAGAGTCTAAAATTACAGTATACGGTAGTTAAGATAAGATTCTTTTTATTATTCCACTTTTCCATACCTGATTTTTCATCTTTACCCCTTGGTTTTTCATCGTATTCGCGATTTTTCCTGCGGTCTCTGTCTTTGGACCGAGACCGAGATCTGTCTTTGCCTTCTCTTCTATCTCGTCGAGACCGCGAGCGTGGCGAAGGTGATTTAGACCTGTTGCGACGCGATCTTACTTCTTTGTCACGCTCTTTTTCCTTCTCCTTGTGTTTTTTTGACGAGCCCATACTTCTGAAAACGAAAACTGTTTTTGTCGAACGTTTACCTAACGACTGAATCAATGGCGCATCGCAGTATCCAGCTACAGCGCCATCTGTTGCGGACTTAGAACTTTTATATTACACGAATATTTATTATTTTATTTTTGAATTGTACAAACACTTCTCGAAAAATATAATTTAGTGCATATTTAAAAAAATAAATTGTTTTTCGATACTTGTCAAGCAAGTGTGTGGTTGAAACAAAACTGGCGCGAAATTCAAAACCAGCAGACCTAATTAGTAATGCAGTAATTGATAGACAGGTGTGGGAATTGGATCAGCACCTCGCAGCATCAGAATCTATAATTGTCTCATGGTTAAAAGTTAAATGCAAAGATGTTGGACAACTCAATTCACCGAGATACGACTTCAACACTGTCAAGCATCCATGTTTCTCTTCAAAACACAAACTGACGTAATGGGACTTTATTATTGTTTCTTAAATATATTTTTAGCAAAATATATTCATTATTTATTCCAGGTTTTATCATTAACTAATATTTTTAATAAACATTAGCCCTATTTACTAAATATCATTTTTATTTTGTCACAGCACTCTCACATCCACACACAAAACCAAGATATTTGTTATTTATTCTGTTTTAGTTGGTTACCGTATCCATAGCGCAACAAACAAACAAACAAACAAACAAACAAACCAAATCTCGCTCGCTGTCGTCACATCCGTGACGGAAGTAGAAGTAGAACTCTGTCTTTTATTATGTAGAAGATTGTTGGTTTGTAGTAACAATGTCGTGACGTTTGTTCTAAAAAGTGAAGTAATGGCCGCTTGTTGTTTACCTTGCAATGACAAATAGAAATTAAATTTAAGTTTAGCATCGCAAAAGTTTTTTTTCTTAAAAAAGGAGTTTAACAAGACCCAAAGCGTGTAGACGTTTGGGTCAGTTTTCATTCGTTCCTTTACAGAAAGCTGCGTAAAGAAACTAATGAAAACTGACCGAAACGACTATAGGACTACATTGGAAACATCATGACTAGTCTTAATGCCAAAGGTGAGGGGAAATTAAATTTAAGTTTAGTATTCGCAAAACTTTTTTTTTTTTTTTTTTTAAAGAAGTTTAACAAGACTTAAAGCGTGTAAAGAAACGAATGAAAACTGACCGTAACGAGTACATTCGAAACATCATGATTTTAACGAGTTTCACTACTAGTCTTAATCACAAAAGTGAGGGGAAATAAGATACGGTACCGGTATTTTGGTAAATTTTTACTTTATTAGGAGTTGTTTTTGTTTTGTCAAGTTAAGAATTGTTTCAACATTTTGTTGTAATTTAGGAAATTTTAAATCGAGTTTACGGATTTTAAAGACGAGTTTCAACCGGAAGTGTTTTTTAATCGAACGTTAAATTTACATTTCAGGTTATTTAAGTACGGTACTAAAGAGGGTCTTTGCATTTCCAGTTAACTAACTGTAAGTGCAAAATTTAAACTGGAAGTTCAATCTGTAATGGCATTAAATCATCACTTTTAAAAAAGGAATTTTGAGCGACTTAAAACAGCACTTGAAATTCTAAAAACCGGAAATTCAATTTTAAACTGAAATTTCTATTTTTCAGCAAAGTGGCTTCAAACACCAATATTAAAAACCAACTACTGTATATACGGTAGTTGGTTTTACCGCTTTACTGTGTACCGTATATTTTATTCAGCAGAGGCAAACAGAACATACACGGTAAAGCGCACCAAGAAGAATATGAACGGAAAGAAAAGAAAAGACGAACGACAAGAGCGAGTGCGGCCGGCAAAGTAGCAGATCAACGCAACCGAAAGACTTCAACACTTCCTTGTGTCTCGCAATTCTTTTTCGAGAGCGAAGGAAGTGAACGTTAACCAGTGCAAGAAAAAGTCGTTAACGTTCACTTTATTCGCTACGACAAAGACGACGAATCGACTCTTCAATTTATTCCCGAATCAAAATGAGATCGTCAAGTCTGGACAAATCACATTATCGGCGAAGGACAATCAGATGACCGCCATGATTGGATATTTATTGCAGCAACTGTGGCCTCGTACAAAGGCGAGTTCAAGTTTTCACCGACCTGTAGGCTAAATAAAGGTTGGCGAAAATTTAAACCCACCTTTGTAGGCTTTAGAGGCATTTTCTCCATTTTTCCGATCGATCTCAACTGTGAAGAAAATTTATACGTCAGACTGACAGGTCATTACTCGGCTGACGGCAATCCGAAATCTTTTAAGACGTAGTATTTCAGCATTGCGGGAGAAGGAAAAAGCACAACTGCGATTTTAAGACTCACTTTTACTTTACTAAAAACTGTTCAAGCTAGTTAAACACTGTTCAAAGCTGGCTAACTATTAATCATATTGCTTGAACATTCTTCAAGGCAAGGCAAAAGATTTGTTAAATGTTGGAATTACTTGTTTAGATTCTTCTATTTTTATTTCACTTTTTATTATTACTGTACCTTAATTGATGTAATTGATCTATTGTGAATCTTAGTTTTTGACTCGGATTCCCCTCGCTACCAGATGACGATGCTTCACGCAGCACCGTGGGCCCGATGGACGATGACGACGAGGACTCCGCCGCGACCGGCGATCCAAATGAGTCATTAGGTGAACTCCCGCCACCACTTACTTGGGGCACCGGGGAAGCGACTTGCGGGGTCTCGGGTCTTACCACTAATCCCGCCATTGCAGGCGAACCGAACACGCGGAGTTTGCACTGGATCTACAGCGGACACCAACACTGGGGACTTGACGAATTACCATGCATTATAAAAAAGAATACAATTTGATAATTCACATTCATTTATTTATTAATTTTTTACAGAAAGTCAATGTATTTTATTAAATTTACAATTTTCAAATTAAAATCAAACATTTAAAATCGTTGCAAATAAACTTTTCTACCATTTTTTCCATTCCATTCCATCAGGTGGCTTGACAGAAATCTTCTTCTTTTTCACATCCTCCCAATTGGTACTCAACACGGTTCCCCCAGATTCAGCCCCAGAAAAAATCTTTTGAAACACTTCGTTTCCGTCTTGGGCGTTGTCTTCTTCTTTTACTACCTGGGCGGCGATCTTGTCCCATTTTTCCGTCCGTTGCGTCACTTTGGTAACCGCCGAATTCAACGTACCCAGTTTCGGTGCGACAGTTGTTTGTTGTTTCGCTCGGAACTTCGTAAAGTGTTTTCCACTGAATATTCTCGCATTTCGACAACCGAATTTCGACCTTGGACAAAAGTATCGTATAGGAACTGAAATCTTTTTTAATTTCGTGCGCCAAACGAATGTCAATGATGAATTCCTCCCTAATTTCGTAGCCGTCTACTTTACACATCAACGCATCGTTACGAATTTCGATTTTCACTTGCTCCGATGTTGCATTTCGGATGTAATAATGCTAACACTATGGCATTATCAATATACATATAAGTGATTAATTCCTTAATCCTGGTATACATTATAATAATAGTACAAAAAGAAACTTATCTTGCCATACTGTAACTTCCGTCTCTCTGAGCTGGTCACTCTCTCTCTCTGCCTCTCTCTCTGTTCTCCAACTCTTTGGCTCTGCCTGTCTCTCTCTATGCCTCTAATGAACTAACTGCTAACTATGCTTTTTACTTTGCCTTTTGCCCTGTTCACATGATTCAGAGTCATGCTCATAACATTTTTCTCATTTTTTCACTTTTTAAATAACATCCTATTTCTTTATAAACATCCTTCTTAAATGTAAACAACCTTTGAAACATAACAAATTGCTAATTACAAATTTCTAAACTTACGTTAAATTTATATATATATTAAATATCCAACTCTTACACGGGCGAGAATAGTTACGACAACAAATCTTTCGGTCTGGTACCATTCGTGTCGAACTGTAATCTTTCGTTGCTGAACTGCGATTTTCACCTCTTTCGGTTTAATGTCCCGAAATTTATCTTCGCACTTCTTTAGCCAGTCGTCGAATTCGTAAATTCCAACCATATCCAACTTTTTACCCTCAGAAAAGGATTCGTGTGTGTAATGTTGGTGGCGCCCCCTATCTCGATGTATATAAAAGGCGCCATGTTCGTAATAAACCATTCTTGACCATGCACGTTCCATGTCTACATCCGGTCAAAAAAACTCCACAGCGGAATCCGATCGCATCAAAGTTACTAAGATGTCGACCCACAGAAAATTCGTGATTGATGGTCCGAATACCGCGGATCGTTGGACGCAATGGATCAAAGAATTCGATCTCTACACACATTCGTTCGACATTGACGAAAAGAAGAAAACGGGATTCTTACTACTTCTGGGCGGTCCTGACCTCCAAACCGTTTGCGACACTCTCAAAATCGAGAAAACGACGGACTTCAAGGTAGCAACCGATAAGCTCACTACTCACTTCAATCCAAAACGCAACGAATTATACGAGAGGTACCAGTTCCGCAACACGTGTCAACGCGAGGGCGAAAACGTCGATGCTTTCGTCACTAGGATCCGTCTTGCTTCCCGTTATTGCAACTTCGTCGACCTAGACAAACAGATACTTGAACAGTTCGTTGAGAAATGCTGCAGCGGCCGACTACGCAGACGATTACTCAAAGAACTCGATTTAACCCTAGATCAGTGCCTAACCCTCGCCAGAACCGATGAGACTTCACTCGACCAGTGTGCTTCTACGAATTCGTCCAAATAAAAACGCGCCATTCCCTTGCGAAGACACAAAATGTCTAACTTTTGACCGAGTTGCAGGGCAGTTTCGGCATCGAGTTTTGCATCTTTAAATTTCTCCAGTTTCAAATTCGAAACGGATTTGTTGGAGTAAAAATCCGACTCCGTGGCGTCAATGGCAATAGCTTGACTGTAGAAGTCAACAGCCAAATTGTACTTTTCAGCTACGAATGCGGCATTGCCTTTGTAGAACAATTCGAAAGCCATTTCTGTTGATGCTGTACGAAAAAAATTAATTGCAGAACGTGTGAAAATCTTACGACCTGTAAAACTTTATCTGGGTACTTCTATACGTTCCTTACATATGTACGTTCAGATTGCAATAAAGAATAACTTAATTTCAGGGGTAAACGTTTCTAAAACATTAAAATATTAAAGTTACTTGTGACAAGACATTATGTTACAAAAACCATATTCAATACCGTAACACAATCCCAAAGTATCACGATTTCGGTTTTTCATAACCGTCATAAAAAATAAAAAAGTGCTATTGTTTACATAATTGGAGGTTACGCATGGGTCAGCATGAAACCATCTGCTCTAAACGACGTTTACACTTACGATTCGTTAAACGACAAGTAAAAATTTATTAATTCCCAATTTTTTAATTCCACGCACAAAACCTTTCTAATTATAGTTTTCACAGTTTATATAAAATGGACAACACTACGCACCGTATATTACTCTCTTTCTACCTTGGTAGCGGCTCAGATTTTCCTAGTGGTAAGTGGTGGAGCATATAGCGGGAAAGGAAAATATTCAAGCGGACGCTTTATCCCGTAAGTTTGCCTCTGAAGATGGAGAATGGAGGGGAAAGAAGTTTAAATTTATTTTTATTTTATTCTGCTTAAATGCTTATTTATTACAATGAAATCACTAGTTAACTCTTTCCGGATTACTTGAGAAAAGATTCTTCGTCCTCTTGCAAATGTTTTAATTCATCAAACACCATAAACGCTGGATTTTCTCGTGTTTCTGTTGTGATGACTGCACCACTTGCTTCAGATTCTGCAGATGCTGTAGCAGAATCACCACTTTGAGTCGAAAGGTCTTTCTTCACTTCATACATTGGATTTTCAATTCCGCTAGTTGGGGCAAAAGGAGTTACAACTTGTTCGTCGTCAGATTCATCAGAATCAGTCTTCTCCTCTTTTAAACGACCAAACGACAAATTAGCAAACCTAAATAAAATATTTTACCGTACAAAATGTTGTTATTATTATAAAATAACAAGACTGAAATATTTCGTACCCGTATTTATGATATGCAGCATAAGCAAAAATACTAAGGAAAAAAATAACAACGAAGACAAAAGACAGGCCAAAAACTCCACCCACTGACAAACCTAACCATTAAAAAAAATAAAAATTTAAAAATAAATTTAAAAAATGTAAAGGTTAAAACACTTCTAACCCGTTAAATGTCCATGTATTAACCAATGAGACGAAATCTGAAACTCAACGGACGATAAACCATAAATTCCTACTCCCGATATATCTGTGTAAACAAATTAAATATTTATTTAAAACTCAAATTTCATGTGATAACTTAAATACCACTTTTCAGAACAGCCGTTAGTTCAATGGCTAATGATGATGCACGATGTGTCTCAAAATCGTCAACAAACACAACTTGAACTCGATTTTTGCTCAGTTTAGATAAATACCCATAAACATTTTTGTATTCGTCCTTATTAACGTATAAATCATATAATTTTTGAATCCGTGCAAATTCAAAATCTTTTTTACAGTCAGCAACTATAAATGCACCACAAAAGGGGCAACAACTGCCAACTGGTTTAACTGGATCTGAGCAATCGATGAACGGACACTCAGTTAATGAACATATCAATTCAGTAACCTAAAATTTAAAAGAAAACTTAAACTAAAATATCTTTGCAAAATTAATATAAAATTTACATCGTCATTTCTGCAAACGCAACCACTGATATCAGTACAGCTCGCATTGGTCACATCAAGTTCTGTTTTGCGATCAAAACGTATTTTTCCACTCGCCATTTGTTCCAATCGCGAGAATTCACTCATGTTTACATCCTGTAAAAACGTATAATATTTATAAAAAAAAAATATAAAAAAAAATTTGAAGAAAATTTTACTTTTCCATCGATTAAAAGTGATTTCACACTAATTTTTGGCCCGCCTATTATAGCTCGGTAAGAAGTATTTACAGGAAATTCAACGTCATCATATTGACACGGAACACGTTCCGACTCAGGAATGGGAATCGTTCTATTTTCCTGCACCTCTTCTGGAATATTCCATGATTTTGGTTCGTACCAGTCATTTGCAGATGGGGGAATGTACTGCACATCTAAAGAAGAAAAAAAAACATTGAAAATATTAGTAAAAACCATCTACTGTAACAGTATTTTTTGTTATTAAACCTTTTGGATCTTTGCAGTCAAGTGATTGATCTCCAAATAAAAGACTAGCACTTAAAACTATTTCACCATCAACTGGTAACACCTAAATATGTAATGAATACATTATAAAAAAAAAATTGTTAACATGTTACTTACAAACTCTCGCAGTGCAAGATTTGTCACTAAATTTACAGAAACTGACGTTAAGGCCGGCATAATGGCTCTGTCGCAAGAACGAGGTAGTTTTCCATCACTCCAATCAGAAGGATTGGTAAAATTAATCTCGGGACGCCATATTTTCATACCGGGATTGATGACCACTGCAAATAAATCAAATTTAGTCAATTGGGGGAATTAAAAATTATGTATAAAAAAATCATAATTACATTTTTTTCCTGTTACAATCAAGTTGAAAATAATAAGCGCACAAATAAATGTCGAGATTGACTTCATTTTGCTTGGTACCAGTGCAATATCTAAGGTGCAGTGACAGACAGGTGCTTCTTTTCACTTTGAATATCGAGTTACGCGTCAATCACAACCACACATATTGGAACAGTTGTGCATTGCATTCCATGCATTTTCAATTTCAGATGGCGTTAATTGACCAATGTTAAATGAATTATTCTTACAGCCGCTCTCACATTGCCAAGACAAATCCTAAAACAAAATACTTTAAATAAATAATACAGTAAATACAACTTTTCTTTACATTTATGAGTTTTGGGCCGATTGCTGCCAACCAAATTCCAAGCGAGACATCTTCACCCTGATACAGATGTAATTCTTCGTAGTTCGTTGCCAACCAGCGTAAAATTTGTCTAGATATTACATTTCCTAAACCACATCCAAATGGTGGATATACATCTGACCCGTAGTCCATTTCTCGCCATTTACCCACTCTGTCCACAGCCCAGTTATAACGCAACTGACTCCACCAAACTTTATCGTAATATGAATGAGTAGACTTCAGTTTTTGTAGCTCGTCTATGATTTTAGGAACGTTTAAAAATACGTCGTCATCAGTTTTCATAACGAATTGAGCGTTGTACTTCTTATTAACTCTGAAAAAAAAAAGTTTCATATTTTAAAGTACCGTACTGTGTAAAGTGACTCAAATAATTTTTACTTTTTGTAGAAGTTTATTAATTTTAACGGAAGATTTCGATATGTATCGACAACTGGTACAATCAGAATGTCATTATACAAATCCTCTTCACGCCAAATTTCTAAATTCTCTTCATGGAGTTTATTATTCCATATTTCCATACGTTTGACCCTCGTATCAACGTGAAGCTTCAGCTCCATAAAATCTAAGAAAAAAAAATTCACTTTTAAATGATCAAAAACTAAATTTATCTTCTATTAACCATAAACAACAAATCCGAAAGAAACGACCGTTAAGGCATCCAAATCCCACTTGACTGAATGAAAATCGCTGCAAATAACCTGAAATTTCACACGATTAAACGCATATACGTTTTAATTTAATGAGTTACATACTCGAGAAAATGAGAAAACTCGTTGATTAGCATTCCAAAAGTGTTGTTGATTGACTGTCAATTTATCTAAAACTTCATTTTCAAGAATAAAAGTTGCTTCAAAATCCTGCAAAAATGTATACTTAGTTTTAAATTATTTTTTTTTAAATATATACTCACTTTTGGTAAAACAACAGCAGTGACAGGGAGATACCGATAACCATCAACTTCTACACCCATTTTAGACGGCGAAAAGTGAGCTTCAACTATCACTTTCTATTATCAAGAAATTATAAAAATATAAAATTTAAAATATTAAAAGTTAATGCATCGAATTTCACCTCAGAAATGGAATCAACAATTAAAACAGTCGCTGAATCATTAAAATCAAAAAAGTTTTTCAGCACTCCTAACCTCGTAACTACAATTGGATGCCTTATCTATAAATTAAAAATTAATAATGTATATATAGCTCAGTGAAGAATTAATAAAAATTTATACTTTTATGCTCAATCCTTTCTGTGGAGTTTTGACATTAGAAGTTGTAAGATTCAGTCCGCACGTCCATTGCATTTTATTATTTTCTGCAATAAAATTATCATTTGATTATAACTTCCGATGAATGAAATATCCTTATCCAAATCAAGCAACTAACTTGGAATTTGGACATCCCAATAATCACACGAATTGACATCCCATCTGTCTTCAGGTGGAATACGACAACTTTCATATCCAATGACAAATAATGCGCGCACTCTTCCCACGTGGTCAAATTCTGAAAAGTTACTACTCATCCATGTTTGTCTAATAGCATTTCGTTTTTCAATGTTGGGTCTTGATGACATTATTCCAATTAAGAGATGTACGTCTTCTAGAGATATAAAATAGAAAAAATTAAATAAATAATCTGATATTGTAAAAACTTTTTCAAAACTAAAGATAATAATAACTAATAAGTAATACTTACGCAATGGTAAATACATAAAATACAGAAAAATAAGCAAAATAGGCAGTAAATGGTTAAAAAAATCCATTGTATCAATATGCCCCGTCTCTTTCAACAACTCAACTTCTTCATCTACAAATAGATGCTCACTGCACTGCATCACAGCGCCATCTTGAGAGAAAAACGAGAAACAGATAGTGGCGGTAAATTCAAATTTTACCTGTAATATAAAATCTTTTTTTTATTATTCTATTTTCATTCATTTAATTATTTCATTAAATATTAGTCCAAAAATAAATTATTATTTTTAGTAATTTTTTTAAAAAATATTAACACAATATGAAATAAAATAGCAAATACTGATATAAAAACTTACCTATCTTTTCTATGAAATATAAAAAGATCGAAATTTTGAAATGTTCTGAATATGACTTAAAGCTGACAATTGAATTTGCTTATAAAAAAATATGTGAGATAAGAAAAATGTTTACGACGTCTGATGCTCACATCAGAGCAAAAAATTCATCTTTCAAGTGCACACCTGTGAATAAATTGCGTTTCACCACTTCAACTTGAATTCGACGGGCTCATACAGTTTGATAAAATGTGCACCTTTGGAATGCATTCAATATAATGCAACACGTCAGCTGTCAAAACGTGTCATTTTGAAATGAAACTTCAGAATATTTACGAAACAAAATTTAAAAAGCTTATCTACGTACATCCAACTGCAGAGTAATTGAACCATGCAATGTCTTTTAAATTTCCATATTTAGTGCGACCGAGAAATCTTAAGCCACAATTGCACATTTAAACGACAAAAAAAAAATAAAGAAAAAAATCTACTAAACATAAGCGCCTTACTTCAAGACACCACTTCTGCCCTGCTTTATTTTTTACCTTCAATTCTGAAACTCTTTATTGTCCACTAAGACCCAAATGATGAAATTTCTTTCCATTGTCACCCCGTCTTTCGGTTTTACTGTTTCTCTCCAACTCCACTCCTAAAATGCTTTGGTTATGATAACGTCAAGCCTCGTAAAAGCATCTCACAAAATAAACATTCGTTTTATCTAAGCTTAATTTGCAACTATCACAACAACATGAGAAACAATGTGTAATGTAAATACATCGTTAGAAAAAAATTTCATGTTAATACTTTAACTGTCAAAAGCAAGCATTCTGCTATATGCACAATACCACAGTGCTGCTAATTCCATTCACAACCACAGTATGCAATTTGTTAACTTTAGGCGACAGATAATGTCACGCTATACCTGTGGTTTATCACGCACAACGTAAAACCTGTAATGCAGGCAAATTACGTTTTGATTATATTTTATTTTTCGAAAATGCACTATATAAGTTGAAGCTGTACAGTAAAATCTGTACATCTGCGCAGTAAATGACATTAAGGTCATGCTAATTCTGCAGTTGCCCCTTCGAGTTTGGTCGCCACAGCAAATTAATTTTCGAAATAACAACCCACCAGGTGTAACGCTGAAATCTCATTCGTACGGCGTCTACTCAAACTTGTAAAGCAAACTGCGTTTTTTAATTAACTTTTATCATACGGTATTATTAAATTTAAACTTTGAAAAACTTGGTTTAAATTGGCTAGTGTTCATTTCCATAATCAACTTAACTGCAGATATGTTTGGAAAATGATTCTCCGGCTGCTGTAATTTCTTTTCTCCTAATTAAATCGCCGACCGACGCATTGACCGAGAAATCCCCCGAAATTTAATTATATCCAATTTAATGTGATCGCCTTTTCTTTATCTTTTAATAAAAAAAAATATTTTTATTTACAAAATTACACTCGACCTTTAAAAAAAAAAAAAGAAAGTAAAATTACACAATTGACTCGTCGATCACAGTAATGACCGTCTCGGACGAACTCCTCCTTAACAAACTTTCTCTTGATTCGTTATCCAACTCAGTCAAATTGGGGTTCGAGTTCCAAGGTACTGATATGGAGTATCTGGGCGACACTGGAAATTCCTTTAGTGGTTTCATCACCACGTCTTGTGTTTGCTGAACAAACAGTGGCGCCTCAACTGTGAGTACAGGTAGCAACTGTTGAATTTTCACTTCCTCGTCCTCTTTGGCACCGGAGTCATGTTTGCACATCACAGCACTTCCATTCGAACATTGGAATTGACTTTGCGACCCGAAGTATTTGTTTTTATTTGATCGAGATCTTTTCATTGAAAAAGAACTTAGTCTGGAGCTGCTTCTTCGCCAAACAGCGCTTAATGTCCGACGCGAGAAATCGGTGAAAACGCGCCAACTGTCCAGCCTCGTGAAAGCGCTTGCACTGGCGGTCGCAGATGGGTCCGTGATGGATGCCCCGCCTCCTATCGCTTGTCCGCCCTGTAATGTGCCATTTGCTCGTGGACTAGACGTTCCCGAATTTAACGGCATTTGCGAGCGGCAATACAAGGAGCGAACGATGTTTCGAAAGCCATTTCGAAAGAGTTTGCTCATCAGAGCGTAGATGAAAGGGTTGACGCAGGAATTGAGAAAGCCGAAAAGATTGATGCAAAGCATCGTGAAGAAGAACTGTCCTTGTTGGAAAAAGTTTGAATGAACTTGAGTTATGAGAGACACGAGGAAATATGGTGTCCATGATGTAGCGAAGGCAATCACAACAACTATCACCATTTTAGCAATCTGAAAAATATTTAAAAAAAATTATGCTACCTAGAGTTAAAATTTAGAATAATTAAGTTTTTTAAAACTTCGAAATTTTGACACTAGGAGTAAAGTACTTACAACTATCACTGCAACACTGCAGTAAATAGTGCTTTTATTCTTTTCTTAAATAAATAAATAATTACTTTTCTTTTATTTATCTCTTGCCGCCTCAAATTGCCCTGTCTGTGCAGTGAAGTGCCTTTGAGGAGTTCTTTAGCGATATTGAAGCACGTCCCAGTAATGAAACAAAGAGGCAAAAAGTACATAAAAACAAAAAGAAATATGAAGTAACCGATCCGAAAGCTGTCTGAAAAGTGGTCCGAACATGTGACTCGATTGATGACACCGTAGTCACTCTCAAGTTCGCTTTCAAGAACGCTCGAACCATACAAGAACGGCGATGCAACGACGCATGGAACGATCCATGTGGTAACTAAAATAAGCTGAGCTCTTCTCTTCGAGTGGCAACTTCGCCATTCAAAGGGATGTACGATAGCGAAGTGCCTGAAAAGAAAAAAAGTAAAAAAAAAAAAAAAAAAAAAAAATGTTTTAAATTCCAGAAAAACGTGTGAAGTTGAAAAAGCAGAGAAATGTATGTGCGAAGACTGTAATCCACTGCTGCTTCATTGGTCATTGTGTTGGTTGAATATGAAATGTTTAATAAAAAAGCTAAAAGTAGCGACTATAAAAGGGGCTTTCTGCATATTTTTACATTACGCAAGAAATAAAATTTTTTTCTTTTAATAAAAAGAGAAAATTTAAACTTTTTTCTCACTTAAAAAATGAGAAATATTGTGATAAGTTAATGTTGTGTGCAATTGTTTCTTTGAATTATTTATGAGCACTGTCAATAGAAAAGAAAATTGCAAAATTATCTCTAGAGATTTCACACAAACTACACTTTTTAATTTGAAACTTCCCCACAGTTACTTTATCACGGAATCTTCCAACATAATTTCCTAAGCTTTGCGGTTTTTTTTAATTTTAAATTTAATCAAAAACGCAATTTATGCGCGCTATTTTTATTTTTTATGTGTGTGATGAACTACAACAAATAATGTAAACATTGGTTTTACCACTAAAGTCTTTACACAATCCAAATTGAATTTCTCTAGATTGTTCGAGCAAGGGTCATTTCTTTGTTTACTCCCCTGAGGTTAAAAACGAGATTGAAATGTTAAAATTTCAGATCGTTACAGCTTCAGAAGATTAACTACTCCGAGTTCAGAGGTCGTCCCATTCAATTCTCCCTTGAATAACTTTTTATTTGATTTTGCATGACATGAATCATTTATTACGGTTGTCACGTATATAACGAGATTTTTAAAAAATAGCCGCAAGTTTTTCCTCGCAAGACACCAGATGTATGGCGTAATTCCACGTGTCTAAAGAGAAACTTTTACGAGAAAAACTTTGACAAAGTACTGTGGATATCCATGACGATATCTATGGTAATTTCAATGACGATCAATGGCATCCAAAAACAATTGATGCTGATAAGATACACCAAAAAAGAAAAATATGTTATTGCTATTGTTAACTTTAAATTTCAAAAGATTCACGGTACAATTACACCAGCTAATTAGATTTTCTGGTAAAATAATCTGCTCTTCAAGTAGCCAGATAAAATTGAAAGAAAACAAACATTTGGTTTTCGTCATCATCGAGTCTAAAAGTGACATTTAATCTCATCTTACAACACTTGAAATTAATTAAGTTTATCATTTATCAAGTAAAAAAAAGCGTCAATTGTGCAACTTCCTTTTCTTTCAAGACCCAATGATGGGATAATACCCGGGAACTAGGGCGCAAACCTGTACTTATTTCGCTGCAAACCATTAAGCAGCAATACAAGAAATGCAATAAAAGAGGCGCAATTGCTACTTGTGTTTGTGCATGTATAATAAATTGCATTAATCTTCTTGCATTTCGATTGTGTTGACACAAAAGAAAATCGAGCGTTCACACCTAAACCTACACGCATCAAATGATCATTTTGATGGATTTACGTCGTTAGACCAGGACATGGCCAGTACGGTTCGTTCGAAGCCCTTAAGAGAATGAAGAAAAATGCACGCAGTCCAGATCGTTTCTCCTGCATTAGCCCAATTATCGGCTGAAAATGCCAGCACTTGAGTCATCAATATTACAACTACTTTATATTTAAAAAAAAAAAATCTGTCTAAAAATAGATTTTTTTTTTTTATAATCCGCTGCAGTTTTTGTTTGTTTTTATAGCAACTGAATCTATATTTACTCCTTTTTGATAAATCTGTGGACAGAATGCAACATATTGTAATACGAGATAAGCCTTTAATTGTTAATGAATCACGGTGAAAGTTAGGTAGGATTAAAATTCAGTTTTAAAGTTTAGTCTTATCGTGTTTGCTTCAAAAACACTCTTTCCACATTGATTTAAGCGTTTTCCGAGCGTTTTAAACCACGTAAAATTACCACAATCAACTTGCAGTCAATGTTTATCATTTAAAGAAAGTTGTAAAGGAAAGTGTCGACATTAATTGGCCAATTTGATGCGTTTCTAACGAATGACTGTAATAGAACGTGGCAGGGGAAGAAGAAAAGTTTTCCAAACCACTTTACACGAGTAGCTATGGCAACAAAAGTAATATTACGAAATTCCTTCGTGGAATCTTGTGCTGCACATAGGTTTATTTTATATTTTTTTTCCTCTTTTTTTACCATTCTTGCCTAAATAAGTCCATAGAATACAAAGTGTGTGACACGAACGTGAGACTTTGTACAAGTGGCGATGCTAAATTGAAATCCGCACTATACAACAAACATAAGCAAATATCTAAAAATAAGATGATATGAAACGCAGGACTTGCAGTAAATTGTTTGTCAGTCGTGTTTACATCTTCCATTTATAAACAAGGAGAAAAAACAAACAGAATTTACAAATCTAATCAAGACGGCCCTCAATGAAAGATGCAATGGACCTCGTTTCGGATTCTGTTTCCTCGAGGAATTATACACCACTGATAATAGTTATAGAGATAAAAAGTTTTGGTTGTCTAGGTAACGAAAGATCTGAATTCCCCATTGTGTTTATGATCCCTAGACTTGACCTATGTGAAAAGAAAAGTTTTTTCGATTCAAACTCTAACCTCTTCTTCCCAGACTTTTATCAACATCCGAAACAAAAGAAATAAAAACGGTTTGGTTTTCGATATTTGAAGTTCAGGCAAGGCCACGAATTGAAATAAACCAATTGAAGGGAAGAAGCAGCTGGACAAAAAGATAAGGCTAATGATGATTTTTGTAGTTAACGTGTCAAATATGATGTATAACTGTATTAATTAATTAATAACCTCTTCAGTTGATCTGACAACATCATTAAGTCAAACACGAAGTTGAAGCTTAATGATAAAACTGTCAATAAAAATGTCTTTGACAATTGATTTGCTTTAGTAGTGTAACTGGGCATTTTAATGTGTCATCATTATTGCAATTTGCAAGCATCATTCATCAGGTCTTTTAGCATTTTTGTAATGGTTAATTATGAAAATATTAAATTAATATTGGGTTGGAAAAGGCGAGGTCGAGGTTGAGAGCAGAAATTGCAAAGTTCACAAACCTATTACTAATAAATTGAATTTAGTGTTTTATGGCAACATAAAATGACTATAAAACTGTTAAACTGTTACCAAGTTCCTTTTTTAAAAGTTTTTGTAAAAGAATAAAAGTTGAGAAAATGTTTTGCCAATGTTGAAAAAAAAAAAAAAAAATTTTCAGTGCACTAAGTGCCAAAATTATTGTTTTAAATATAAATGAAATGTTTGCACAAGTGTTTACAACTAATGTTTACACAATAGCAAAGTTTTACCACGTTTAATCAAAAAGAGCTTATGGTTCAGTTGTTTGTTTCAATAATAAAGGCTTTAGGTTTCAAATCATAGATTACAATTCTAATTACTTCATTTCACAATTACAATTGTAACCAATTCATTGCTACGAAATGGTAGTTAAAATGATGCAAGCATTATCATCCATGCTACGAAATCCCTCACAATTTATCACTTAACGAAGCTTTTCATATTTACTAACATTTCTATGACATTGGGTCAACTTTTATCTCACTGCATATCTAACAGTTTCAAAAAAGAAAAAAGAAAATCTCATGACAATAACTTTTACTTATCCTTTCTTTTCCTTTTTTGTTTGGAGAAAGTGGTTTTTTTTAATTACGCTACTTGATACACTAAATGACGTCACTAATGTTCACTTTATCTTAAGAATGCGCTTGTAATTAATGCACACTAATTATGCCACTTTTATACGAATATTTCATTTCGATTGTGGCATTAATGAATTAATTAAGAGTCTTTATCCATTTCTTATAAACTCCCTCTCACTTGCTCTTGCACAAAGAAATTATATTATTCAAATAGTAATGGGGGTATGGGGGATTTCCCTGCAACACCCAAATTAACCTTTAACATCTAAGTTTCAAGGAAAAATCGTTTATTCTTCGAGCAACCTTTCAGAAAAATTCAGAAAAGAATATATTCTAAGACACCCTAAGCCCCTACAAACGTTGTATGGAATTGTTCCCTTAAGGTTATTGCCTTTGTGTAGAAAAATTATAGGCCTACTTGTGATGGTCGAACGGTTATTGAATAAGTGAAAATGATGGTGACCACTGGCAATCGAAATGATTGCACCCGGGGGGAATTAGAGCAGAAAGAAGTTTTTTCCCCTCTTAATATTGCTAACACTGTTACTAAGAGCCCTTTTAATAGTGTCCCCACACTTGTTATAATTAGTTCTACTTTGTGCATAATAGACTAAACAAATACACTGCAACATTAAAGTCTCAAAACAAAAGAGAGAAAAAAAGCTGATAATAATAAAGGGTTGTCATTTCGTGTCTTCTTACAGGTACAATTCAAATGTCGTGCGTCATCACCGATTCATTTTTCGCAGAAAAAATAAGTCTGATGAAGCATCTCTAATGAAATCTACTGAGTAACTAACTAAATAACAATAATTATCAATGCATTTTCTTTCCATGAGATAAAGAGTTCTCGTTCATTTGTTTCTGCGTCATCCCAAATCAAATCTTTAAATGTCTTTAATTTTTTGTCAAGGCAACTAAATCTTACCTCGAAGCAAAACTTTGAAACCCTCATCTCTATTCCCACTTATACAACTAAATTTTATTAGTTACAGCGGTCTAATTCCGGAAACTTTGTAAAACCTTAAAGTACCCTCATTACGGAAATTTCTTTTTTTTAACATCGTAAGCTATTTTTGGACTTTTTGGACTCTAGCTTAATTAAGCGAATTAATTGAAGATTGTAAAGCGCCGAGATTCGAAGCTGAACGGGATTTTTAACTTTTGCTTTATGCTTGCGCATAAAAATTTTTTACTTTTACTGCGCGCACGGCACAGCCAGATGTATATTTATGATAAATCTGAATCTGAGGCTCGTCACATTAACGCGAAGTTATGAGTTATCGTAAATAGCATCATCCACCATCAGTTAGACGTTTAAAATAAAGCTAGATGCACAAGATCGCTAGTAATTTACAAATAACGAGTTGTTCGCAGCACAAAATTGGTCCCTCGAAACGCGCTTATGTTGCCTTAATGTTCCAGTGGGTTGATTTAATGATTCAGTTGACCCTAAACGTGACAAAACAACGCTATAGTCGGGGATGAGTAAAATCGAACGATCGTAAATTGATCTGAAGAAGCGAAAAAAACATCTGAGACTTTCACTCTTTCCTGCAGTGGCAGAGCAACTTTAACTCGGGCAATTCCCTGAATTAACAGCGGGAATCGAAGAAGAAAATTCAGCAAAGAAAAATAAACGCAACTAAAGTAAAGGCAAAAACATGCAATTTAATCCAAGTCTAGTTATTTTTTAAATCAAAGTAATTTCCGGTTCACCTCCCTCCCTCTCCACCCTCTCTCTCAACCCTCTCTCTCTTAACCGATTTGCATACCTTTCGAAGCAAGTGGCAACTAACGTAAGGACGCTGGAGAAGACGACAACAGAGCCGAGATACGTCAAAGCAGTGCAGAGGTTGTCATTGAGAACACTCAAATGAGGCGGTGCAGCGAGTTCGAGGAGTTTGACAGGCAAAACGAAGATCCCGACGAGGAAATCGCACACTCCCAAGTTAACGATGTAGCAATTGACCACCGTGTGCAGCTGCGGGTTACGAGCGACGGTGACAAACAGCAAGAAATTGCCACCGATGGCTAAAGTCATTACTCCCAAGTAGAGCACCACAAAAACTATTAAAACCCAATCCAGTTGCGTGAAATCCGGATAAGGCAAGTCGTCGGGAAATGAGATGGCGCCGCTATCGTTCATTGCTTTCGCTCCCCTCACATTATGATACGTCGGTTGAAAGTAGAACCAATGCGTGGTATTGCCACTCATCGCGAAGCCGCGTCGGCGGCAGCGTCAACTCATCAGCCACTCGGTCTTACAAGTAGTGGTCCGTGCGGGGTTTGGCACAGCGCATGCGCACTACTCGAGCACGCTCGATGGGAATTGAGCGGGTGGTTATCAAGGGGCCGGAATTAGCGAAAATCTTTTTTTTTTTTGAGCTCGGACAAATTGATTAGACAAGTGGAATATTTATACTGTAGATGGGATCTGCGATTTATTTTCTACCCTCTTGTTTCGAGTGAGAAGTTTAATGGAAAAGTTTGGTGATAAGTGGTAATAATTGATGGAGGTGGTAATTAAAATGTTAAAAATAAAGTCAGATTGAGAAATGAAGTTATAGATTTTATTCAGGTAATTAAGGTTTGGTTCGGGTTTAATGAGGGGCAAATTAAGTAGTGAATTATCGAATTAAATCGGCTGTGCATGATTGCTGAATTCCGACCTCTTTAGAATTGAAAAGATGAATCGCTTTTCATTTTACGCTTATTGGACGATTATCGACCCACTTTTAATCGTTTTGAATAAAAAAAAAAATTGGAAAATTTATTGTTTTTAAAGGCATTGGCTTCGTCTTCAGAAACAAAAACAATTCTAAATAGAAACTGTATAGTTTCTAAATTGAGATGTTTTGTTTCCAGGAATAACACAGTGACCTTCTAAAATATAATTTCTGAATTCGAAGTGTTAAAAATTAACTTCCGATATCTCATTTTGAATTTATAATGAAATTTTTTGGGACCTAAAAAAAACACTTTTTGGGCAAATTCTCAACATACCAGTTCATTTCGCCACTTTACCATTAAGCAATAACTGTTACCTATAGGCTATAATTAATTGTAAACAAACAGTAAAAACAAGTGTTGTAATAAAGATGAAAAACGGTCGAGTTAAAGGCGAGGGCTTTGCGAGTTTACAAACTTGTTCCCCACTTTTTTCCTTGTTGATATATATTGCGCTGCACTTCTCAGGATCTGGTCGATCTTACTACTGTGTACTAATCCAGGTCACGTGAAGGTTTTGGGATACTTTTGGCGCGCAGCTGTTGTACCGTAATGCCAGTGCAAACGCTGTTTTTGTGTACAAGAAAGGTATTGGTCTGTGGAATTTGTAAAAACTCTTAAAAAGATTGACATGTCTGAGAGTCAGACGTTCTAACGAATGCTCTTGTTTGCTTGGACTGCGTTCACGTTGCAATTTGCACAATTGTACAATGTCCAAGAGAATCATTAATATGGAAAACCGCGACTTGAATTTGACCTTGGTGGCACAGACTAAAGGACAATTTCGTCGATGAGATGCAGATAGAACTATGTGCGCGCGCATACGTCATCAACAGTTATTGCGCCCCATTAAAATATCTGAAATGAATCCAATAATTTTAAGTAAACAACGCAAGAGCGCGAACCACTCATTCGATAACCTCAAACCCCAGAGCTAATACATCAACAAGTAGAACGACTTCACAAAATCAATATTTTATTAGTGAGATAGGAATTTCTTTCGAAACAACCACCGAACATCTGTTCACTTAAAATAAAAAAATAGTTGATTGGCATTTTTTATTTGCACTATTCATCAAATGCAATTTGCTCTTGAAAGAAGTTTTTACATTTTTATCTGCGCAACGATCACAACATGTGCGGTTATGAAGTTTTTCAAGTCTTAATGAAATGTCACTCATAAGCCGAACATCAAATGCTTGTAGTTGCATGATAAGAAACATTCTCCAGAAATTTTCCTAAAAACTCGTGATTCAGGCTGAAAATGACATAAAAATATTAGTACAATATTTTATCTCCGGTTTAACAGAAATTGAAAATTTTCTGTTACTGTAAAAAAGAGATACAGCTATAAAACGGCTTCAACTCACTTATCTCGGGACTTATGACCGTCACAAGTAGGTGAAGCCCTGTGGGCCAGTGAGGCAATGCTTTTATCAGTTAATAAATATTTTTACCCAACCTAAGATATATCTTTATTATGGCGATGCAAGACGGGATACAATAGAAAGCACGACCAAGGGACACACTATTATCCCACTCCTTGCTATAACAAGTTGACAAGCAAGATCGTGTGTTAGCCAAAGTTTCGACCATTTTGTCCGCACTGATGCATTCAAAAGTCATATTTAGAATTTTTATGTAATAAAAAAAATGCTAAAAGGAGAAAAATTGGTTTGTTTTTTTTAGTGATTGTTTTTGTTTACATTTGCTTTTTGGCATTTGGCATTGTTTTAGAAATTTTTTTATTTTTTTTTTTTTGTTCCTGAAGTTTTACATTTAATTCTACAATTTGTAGGCTAAGGACGAATACATTTCAAGCAACACTGCTGCCAATCTGAATGGCAATGTTTACAACCAGAATTTAGCCAATAAATCTATGCGAAGTTGTTAAATGTTGAACAAACAAATTGTCGTATAACATAAAGTAAAAGAAAGTTAATTGCATTATGCGATACACGTTATTATGTTGATAGATTACAAAATGATGGAACACGATAAAAAATGTCACTTTTAAAATTTATGAGCTCATTCAGTTTCTTAATTTACACGCACTCCAAATTAAAATCCCATTTCCTACCCCCTTAAGTGTTATTCCTGAATGGAGTAAACATCAATTAAAATTATTTTAAATTCTTTCTTTTTAAATTAAACATAAATCCCCGGTGGATTAACCGAAAACATAAGCAATTAATCATTTCAAGTAACAAAATTCCATTTGGCTTCGTGTCATACGAGGATCAATTTTGAAAACGTGCATAAAGACATCTAGTAAATAAAACCTTTCGTGGAAAATTCAATGACTTAGAAAATTAAAGTCAGTAACCTTAATTGATTGTGAAACATTTAATCCATCTGCAAAATAGAAGCCGTATAACTATGGTTATGGGAATTTGTGGGAATTTTAACCTTGGGATATTACATTTGATTCAAATAAAAGATCAACAAGAAATACACAATACAAACAAAAGCCACTTAGTCTACAGTATATAATGACAAATAAGAAAATAAAACTTTTTACCGTTGGCAACATAAATAATGAGCTTATTACAAAGATTAAAAGATCCAACAAATATCCAGCAAATAATTGCTTTCATTCTGTGCACTTTATCTGATACTGTATTACGAGAAGATTATTTTATAAGTATTTGATTTACTAACAAGTAAGAAATGAGTTTCAGCAAAAGTCTAGGCAACTAATACCAACGAATGAAACTACTTGTATTATCGTATACACAATTAAGAGACAAGACTCTTCGATCTCGTGTCGTCAGCTGTGTCCAGCCGAAAGACCATCAAGTGTTGGGTAAATCTCATTCTTACCTAACACAGATGAAATCTTAATTACTTCGCTTTCATTAAACGATGCAAATGTAAACTCGTATACTGTATTAGCAATGGGTTTTATGATAATAAAAGATCTTTAGCTGACCTGTTACAACAAAACAACCTTAGTATAGTTATAATCCGCTTCTAATGACCCGAAAGAACGTTGCGAATGTTGACATAAGGTGCTAAATGGACCTTTACCCCACACGTTGAAAATTTAATTACCACGTTAATTAAAGGGTATTGTATGAAAAATTGATTTTTTTACACTAAACGTTTAGAATTCCAACAGTGGCGATATTTTCCAACACGTTATTCTTGTTAAAGCCTTCCACACTTTAAAAATATCTTTCTCCATTCCTTAAAGTTTAAAAAGTACAGTATAAGCCCCTTGAGGATCTATTCTCTCTGATGTGCATCAACACACCTTAGTAAAGAAGACACTGTGGCACCCTCGAGATTAATTATTAGACATTTAAGAAGATATAAAGTTTAAACTCAACTCATAAAAGTCCACAAATGTTCGATCTTGTACCCATTAGTCAATTTAACTGGTTTCGTTCCGTCAACTTCGGAGTCGGTGACTTTATATACGGCATTCATTAGGTCCTCTGAACTCTTTTCATTGAAATTGTGTTATTCAGACATTCCGAAGTCCCACAAATCTTAATTTATATAAACTGGTGACTGGCCTCGACGCGTGTTTGTCTAGACGACGCATTAAACATTTCAGTTTCACTACAGGTGGTGCATGACTTTAAAATATTTCTGGCATTTATGAAAAAGTATTAATAAAATATCATTTTTTGCTTTCTTTAATATACGACAGGAAAAGGTGACCTTTCTGGTGCCCTTATAATCCGAGTTCCTTCCTATTTTACCCGTACAAGCGGAAAGCTGATAACGAACACCAGGTTAATCGTTAATGCTTAAACTGCAATTTCTTGTGACCCCGAAAAATTCGAACCTTCATAAATAAAGGCTTAGAGCCAGTAACAACTTTGGTCAAATAAAGTTTTCATCCTCCAGCAAATGACTCACAGTAGCCCTTCAATGTCAACATCATTTGTCAATTCGTTTCAGTTTTAATCCCTCATTTGTAAATTTCAGTCATATTTCAATCAATACTAATTTTGAAAAGCAGGTAATAAATCTCATAAATTGTCTACATTCGTACACCTAATCATTTATTCCCTTTGTAAATATAGCACTTTACCCATTTCATTTCATCTTTGTGCATCCCGACACACTTTGCACAGCCTGTTGTGTTTATAGCTCATTTATTATCGTAAACCCAATCACCTGTGATCTGTGCGTCTATTTAATTACGGTTCTAATTATGTTTACTTAAATGGCACTGGAATTTTAAGCATGATTAATGTGCATTAAATGTTGAAAAGTGATAACAACTGCTTATTCGTTAATTACCCGTAATAAATTAACAAATTTATAACTTTTTGATGTCGATAAACACGAATAAACAAGACAATTATTTGATTACAGGTAAATTACAGAGAAAACAATACTCTAGAGTGAGTTAAAAGATAGTTATGTTTTGTTTGATTACATACACCCACTCGACAAAACCTGGCGTCGCAATGTCATTAAAATTGCACTTCACGACTGGCAAAACCCAAATAAAAACCGACTGCATCATCCAATACATAAAAATAAACACCCACCTACAATTGCAAACACAAATATAAATATGTAATTAGATTTATTGTCGCCACTTTGGTCCAATTTTATTTTGCTATCTGTTAATGGACGTCGCCTACAAGAAACAATAATTCGCACTTCCATGGTGAGAAATTGTCTGTTATAAGGTTTTATGACCTCTTTAAATTGCTGACAAAACTCTTATTTCAACCTTATATTTGAAAAAAAAGAGAAGTTTTGAGATCAAAGAGAATGTAGAATTCCATTTTCTTTATCATATACTTTTCTACTATTGGTTTCATTTTTTTTTCTCAATTCAACTGAGGTATAGGTGATAAAAGTGTTTCATATTTTAAAAGTGGTTTCACTCGTGCATGAAATAAAAGTTAGAGCATGAAGTGTCATTTCTTTTCTACTTTTCAATTTTTGTTTTCTTTACTTCAGCTTTAAAGGTAAAGTCTAATAGATAAAATCAAACTCAAATAGAACGAATGGATTGGAAAATAGTGAAAACTTAGAGCGTCAAAGATAGTGTGAATAGAATTGACCAACTGGAATCCAATTTCAAACTTTGCTACTAAAGCCTGTCTTTGAGACGCTTCAAGACAAACTCGCAGCTCGAATCACATATTGTTCACTCTAACAATTCTCCTCTTGCCTTTTGAATCAATTTCCTTTAATTCAACTTGAGTGCAGCAGCACATGCCATTTTGGATTCTCCTTCTGGCCAGTTGCATGCCATTTCATCTATACATCTATACATCCAAAGTAAAGATGAGGACTAAAAACCAATAAATTTGTGGAATTCCTGAAACATGTAATCCGATTCAAGTTCTATCTTAGGGAATATTATTTGTAGCTTGATGGGAAAAGTAGAGTTGACACAACATTGAAGAGTTTTGGTGCAGATTACAGCATTTTCTTCAACCAAACAGAAATAGATTTTGCCACACAATGCGGTCATTGAATCGCAAACGATAGTTTAGTCTGCAGTTGTGTATAGGAATGTTTCAACCATGTGAGAGGAATTGTTGATGTATTCAGCACATGTATCAATGCCTATTCTACAGTACAAATTGCAGTTGAGTCAGGTCAATAACATTGACGTGTGCGTGTCTCTGCATTTTTAAAGTGATGTAAATTTCTAAATTTTGGATATTTAGAAATTTAGAAATGTTTTCGAAATACTCTGTTTTTGTCTCTGTCAATGTCGACAACCTTTGTGTAACCACGAGTAACTAAAAAACATGTTTACTAATTTAGGCCTACAGAGAAAAAAGTTTGTCGCATGTAAATTTCGTATTGTGTAGCGTAACTTTATTATCTTTTCAGTTTGTTTTTGATTAATTCCCTAAGGAGCCAAGTTTTGGCTATACTCAAGAGTTTATAGAAAAGGGATTAAAGCTTTTTATGTTGCAAATATAGGAAAAAAATTGAGAGAAAAAATGTGAAAAGGAGGTCTTAAAATCAATTATCGAGTAAGAATTAACTCATCAACTTTAGTTTCTCCTTATCACAAAAAGAAGCATCTAAAAGCTGTTTTAGCAAAGTTCGTTAAAGACAACAAAAGCTTTGCAACAAACAAAATAATAAAAAAAGAAAACCCACGTTTCTACTTCTACCCTGAATACCTCGCTATAAAAATAATATGAAAGTTAAAACAGTCATCGATCTTTGAAGCTCGCATGCAAACATAAGAGATCAAATTTTTAAACGAGACACAATGCTAGTAAAAAATTCTATTATTCAAATAGGTAGAAAACCCTTCCTATAAAATAGAAATTGAGTTATATAGGCTTCGCATAAAATCTTTCAATCTGAATAACTAACCTTTCTCGATGGATTCAATCGTAGAGACAGTTATTTACTTATTGATTTATCTGATTTGCATTCACTTATTTACATGTCTACATTGTGGTTTTAGTCAAAATTGCGTTATCCCATGTTGACGACAAAGAGACGACTTTTATGTTTATTTATTATTGCAATAATAGCAGTGCTCTGGGCTGTTCATCTACATTAGTGTCTTTCTCTGTTGATATTCCCCATTTTCAGTGCGTGCAACAACGATAATGCAAATAATTTTCAACTTATCAAAAAACTTAACCGTCTGAAATCTGTACATTAGATACATAAATAGCTTTTCTTCCACTGCTTTTTACGCGACACCTCCGAGCAAAGTAGAATTCGGTAACTTGAAATTCTCGTCTTGTTGTTAAGGCTTTGAATATTGCTAGGGGAAAAATTCAGTCACATGTCTGCATCAGGCAATTTAAATGCAATTTCAAACATAAAGTAAATAAACGTCACAAAAATCGAGAAATTCTTTTCTTTTTTTGTTATTGGAAAATACTCAGTTCGTTTTGAGCAACTTTTACGAGTTCCAGTAGTGAATTTAGGTGTCGTTGTTCATTGCTTCAATTTCTGGCATCAGTGAATACTACAACTCGTGCCGCTTCTCAAGGTCATGTGTTACTGAAGAGCAGAAAGAGCAAAGGGTTCCACACTCTCCTCTCTAAGCCGTTTTATGCGCTTCTTGAGCAGAGGCTATGCATAAACCCTTTTTCGGGACTTGAAAAGCTTTTTGCACCACTTTTTTCAATTTTCTCTCAAGGTCTGAATTTTTGTTGCTTCGATTTTATCTCAAGCCACCACTTACGAAATTAATCAAACTAAATTTATATATGGTAAGTTTGTAACTGTAAGTTTTATTTTTATGTAAAGTAATAAGAAAATCCGTTCACAGAGAGGGGAAGTGTAAAAAACGTGCTTTTTCCAACATTTTTCAAGGTTTATGTTGAAATTCGTTCCTGCAATCGTAAATTTCCAAAGTACTAAACTAGATTAAACCGAAGCAGAAAATTAAATTACATACAGCTGATATTGTCGCAAGATATGTCCTCAATCACGTCCACACCGTATAAAAAAGTCAGAGCAGAAAAATATTATTAATAAAACAATTTTTATGAATCCGAGAAAATTTTTTGCCAAATTTATTAAAAAATATATAGCAAAACTACTCACAAATGTGTGCATTTCGCACTTGATAGCGCCATTTAACCTGCGCTGATCCTTCTCATCGCTGTCAAATTTTACGAGAAACTTAGCCTCGTTTTCCTGCCTACTTTGCTGCGATAGATACGAGTCTCGGTCCTCTCGAGCCCTATACAAACCTTTCAAGTTTCAACTGGCCTTAAAGGAAGTTGAAGACAGTGGAGAAAGAAAAGAAACCCTTCCCAAGTTAACTCTGAACTAACGTTACATTAGGCTAAATAACTTGAAATAAACTTCTTCTCCTACCTCGTGCAATAATAAAAGCCTTTCATTATTCAAACCATCTCTGAACTCGAGGACCCCACAGCAATTCCACAGCTACTGTGGCCGTTGCATTATACTGACATTAAACTTGCTTGGAATTCAAAAAGCTGATGGCATTTAAGCTGTTGGGAATGTGTAACAACATTAAGCTGAATAAAGGGAAAAACCAATCTGCCCATCAAACATTTTTTTTTTTTTTTTTAAGTTTATTTAAAAATAAATGTGACAAATTTGTGTTATGATATCAATCTTGGACTAAGGTATGCTTTTGTATGAATATTTATTTAATGCAAATATCCAAAAAATTGCAACCTTATATACCTGTTAAGAACGGTACTATCAATCATGAGAAGAGAAGAAACAGCAATTTATCTTTAAATCTGCATAATCCTTAAATAAAATGCTCAAATTAGAAATTAAAATTTTTTATAATAACTTTTCAGTCAGGATTTAGAGCATAAATGTGTTGCAGATAAAATGACTTGCAATTTCATCACTTATATACTTCTCAGTGTGAGTATTTCAAAAAAACGTACTTGCTAGTCTAAGTTCGAATCGAAAATTTGACATTTCAGTCACGAATCAACTTCCGCTTGACAAAATTCAGTCCAAACTTACAAGTTAGCCAATTTTCATCTTGCGACTCTTAATCTTTTAACTTCTAATTTAACACAAAACTGAAAAATGATACTTTTTCCTATTTTTCAAAATTTGTAATTATAGTTTTTTTAATTTATCAGTCAAAAATAGAACTAATTCTCATTGAGCGCATTCACAGGAGAGTCTCCCGATTCAAAATG
>JAQFZP010000530.1:0-33154 GCA_034695745.1 Geophilus truncorum
GCGTTTTCAAGTTTTGCCACCAGAGGGCGCTGCACAAACTGAGCATGCGCGTTAGGGTAGTGTGCAAAAGGTGAATTGAAAACATCCATAATACTAAAGTTCTAAGTCACGTGATTTCGTCTTTCGTTGTTCCTGCAAGCGTTTTGATTGGTTTCCAGAAACCACGTGACTTCGTATTCTCGGCTGAACTAAACCACGTGACTTCGTATTCCCGGCTGAACTAAACCACGTGATTTCGTATTCTCGGCTGAACTAAACTACGTGTCACGTGATTTAGTTCAGCCAGCGGAGCGGCTGCAGGATACTAGTGAAATTACAAGTATTTTATTGAATGACTGTGTTTTAATTACATTTTTTGTCACTTGATTACACCGCATAAAGCAAAATTATCTTATTCAGAATCACTACAAAAGTTTTTATCAAGAACTAATTTTTATTAAGAACTTAATTTCACCTTTTTACCACAAGTTGTCACTGCTGCAATTCAACATTTAATGCTACACATTACTTTTAACTGAAAAACTGTCAATAGACTTTATTAACTTACATTTTAAACACTGCCCTCTGGTGACAAAATAAAAAGAAAAAATCTAAACCTATTCCTAACACTTTAGGTTTAATCTGACAAACTGCTGAAGGGAATTGCAAGTTACACCACTAAATTGAATGAAATAATGGCATCAGTCAAAGCATAGCTCTGGGCTTGGGCTCTGGAAATGAAGATTGGCATTTTTTTGCAGCGCTCTCTGTTGGGAACAAACATAAACAGCAGACAACAAGATGAGAAAAAGCCAAATGAAAGCCACTGGATTCATAATAGGATGAAATGGACACTGCAAACAGGTGTTGCGTAGCTCCAGATGTCATTTAAAACTCATTAGAAACTGGAACATGTGCAACTGATTCCCTAGTTTTTATGACGTCACAGTTACTCGGTTTTCAGTTTATTTCCTGCCAAGTTACTAATGAGGTATTTAGTTGCAGTGACATTTAAAACTATAAAAACTTTGTGTAGATTTTGTAATTTTTTATAAGTTTTATTTTAAAGATGGAAGATGAATGATTTAGGAGTGGGTGATGAGATGTGCAGATTTGGTTTGGACTATTTTTGGGCTACTTGGAAGAAATAGTTGTTTTTGAAAATTAGGCTATTTTGGGTTTTAGTTTGGGCTACTTATTCAAAAACTTATTTTCCAAAATCTCCCTAACCCCAAACACAACTCAAACACCCTCACAGAGGCTATATTTGATTGAAAATATCTGTCAACCCTGAAAAGGGCCTTATGGGAATGGGGTACAACCGAGAACGACCCGCGAACAACCCACCTGCGCAACATCCTCAAATTTCTCTACAACTTCACAGATAAGAAAAAACCGATCGAATTTCAAAGACAATTCTCGCATTGCTCAAGTTTTAAACGATAAAACCGTTGTTTGGACGCACGTGTGTCTACAATAAAAGTAGACTTTGTTCCGCTCAATGAGTTTATTAGGCCTATTTCTCTTAATTGCTGTTTACAATGAGAGAAGAAGATCAAAGTGAAGTCTCCGAAGGGATCATATCGACATCTGGAAGGAATTATTCGAGGAAAAGTGAAGTGAAGTGAGGGTGTGGGGTTGGGGTAGGGGTTGATGGGGTTGGAAAGGCGTAGAAAATCAATGTCAGGAATGATGATGATCATTATTTTGGAGCATGGGAAAGTGAAATTGGTGTTTTGTGGTTGAGATTTCTCGGCGTTTTAAAACCGGAAGTTGGAATGTAATGGGTTTTTTTATTCGCTTCCATTTTTTGAGTGGTTTTGATGTTTGGTTTTTAAATCAATGTGATATTTTTAATTGCAGTTTGAGTAAGTGAAAATTTAATGGAAATCTTTCAAACCCCACGCCGTGTAAAGCTGGGTTCACACTGCATTCACACTGCTGTTGCAGTTGCAGTTGCTGTTTGAAGTTGCAATGAATCCTGGGAAATGTTGTGCTGTAAGCTGATGTACGCAAGTGTTTTTGCAGTTGCAGTTCACTTGAAAATTTTTTGAAGTTGAACGTTGCAGTTTGTGGTACGCAGCGTGAACGCCGTGTCGTTGCGGGAATGAAGGATGCGAGGATGTACATGAAACGAACAGGTTTAATCACATCTTAACTGCTGCTTTACATACATCCATATCTTAAGGCCTAACATCCATAGAACTCACACCGTATACATAACAACCGTAACCTTAACAACTAATAACAAAGCAAACCTTAACTCTTAAATCTAACAATTATCAACTCTTATACCTAGCACAAGTCGGCGCCACAACACGCCGTGAACAGCCAATGAGAAGCTGCGCTGAAACGTGTCATCGCTTTTTTCAAAATGGCTGACGACGAAGCATAGATCGAGGCTGTCAGGTCATTTATAACACATCTTTATCCCAGTATAAAGATACTAAAGCCAAGGAAAATGTTTGAAATGAAATTGAAAAGAAGTTAGGTTTGTCTGGTGAGCAAACAAACATGTTGTTTGATAATCCATGTTTGTTTACTTTTCTATTGTTTGTAAACTGGTTTCTTATTGGCCATTGTTTGCCTGCCTCTGATTGGCTGTTTGTTGCAACATTCATACAGAACTGCAGTTTAAATGCAGTGTGACAGTCCTTGCGTATACGGCACAGCAACTGCAAACAGTAACTGCAACTACAACAGCAGTGTGAATGCAGTGTAAACTAGGCTTAAGGCTCACCTGTCACGGCAGACCCTATAAACCGTCAAAAATGAAAATATCATTTACGGTATTTCACTTTTTTTTTTTTTTTTTTACTTCTAAAATAAACCAAAACATAAAATACAGTAAATAGATACACATCTTGCCTTACATTTTACAGTTAAATCTCAACCGACTTGATCGATATTGTGTACGTACAAAGGGGAATAAAGAACGAGGGGTCTTTGAAGTATTTGAGGATGAAACGAGGCTGGAGTTGGTGGCGTGTTTTGGAATCACGTAACGAGCTTGGTTCTGTCTGCAGACTTGTCCAACTTGACAGCCACTGATGGAGAAAGCACGGTGCTCGCACTTTGTCAATCGCTCGAACGGGACTCAATTAGTTAAAGATGAGAACAACCACATCTGCCGACAGTTTTGTAGCATCGATTTAAGATTTAAGATTGGATTTTCACTAGTTAGTAAGAGCATTTACTTTTGGTAAGAGTGAAGGGTTGAAAGTGACCATATGTTTAGATTCTTCTCACTGAGGAGAGTTCAGTGGTGGGTCACACTTGAATTTTGGATGGTAAATAACAGAGATATTTTAGGTTCAAGTTTGAGTACGGGAAAAATCGACGAGAATCTTCAACAACTTATGCCGCGTGAGACTCACCAAACTTGGCAGAGCTGCAGCACAAACACCGTCAAAAATTTTAAAAACTGTTGTTTTTTTTTCATTCAAAAATCACTCAAAAACACACTTTTCCTTAAAAGTAGGGGTTATAAAATGCCGCAACCCTCACCCCTAGTTTTTTACCACCTTTTCTTATCGATTTTTTTTTTCCTTTTTCCCCTTTGCAACTGCGAAATTTGAATTAGGCCTAAAACCGGTGGCTTTAATCCACTTATTCCGCTTAAACGTGGCGCATAATGAATGGGTATTGATAAAACGAGGCACGCGTTAGATTCAGCTGTTTGGCTTTTCGAGTGTTATCATCGTCCGAGCGATTTATCAACTTTTATTATTCGAATGCGAAATCGATATCGAAAAGACCTACTTTAATTAGGGTTAGCGGCGCCTTTTATTTGCTAATTTAGTTACGCATCTTGACGACAGGGTGAGTGGACACGGCCCGAGAGACGGCTATTTAAACAATTAAAGTGGACCGAGAGAGAAGTGAGAAGGGGAATCAAATACAGCTGCTGGGGTTGCACGAGTGATGGGAAAATGGCCGTGTTTTAGTTAGTGGTGAGTAAAGTGGGGGTTAATGAGGTTTTTTTTGTGAAATGCGAGTTTTATTATTATTATTTATGTGAGTTTTGTGATGTTTAGTTGAATTTTGATAAAAGAAATAAAATCGGTCAAAATTGCGAGTTTTGACTTGAGTTGATCCGGGGTCTGGATCCAAGTTCCAAGAATTTTCAAATATGTTGAAGTTTGTTGTTACAGTTGAATTTCATTGTAGCGAACTTTGTTGTAATGAAAATGTGTTAACACGAAATTTTTTCTAATCAGAAGTTCGTATATAACGAAAACCTTGTTATTACGAAGCTTTATTTTGATGCCTCCCCCTCCCCATTACATTTAAAATCATTGGGCTATAAAATGGATATAGACAAAATAGATTCTTATATCTCCTGAATATTATTTACATGCCATTTTCGTTTTTTTAAAAGATAGATTTGAACACTTTTACTGTATTATTTCAATGTAAACATTAAACTCATTTTCAATCTTATTTTTATATTTGATTTAAATGTATAAATTTATTTAAAAGTAAGATGATTACAGATATGTTGTTCATTGCAGAAACATCGTTTTGTGCTGTAAACGAGATTTTAATAAATGAAAAATTACATCTACAACTAATTTAGATATTAAAAGTATACCATACGTTAGTTTGAGCTATTTCACAAAACTGTTTTCATTTAATGTTGAAAACATATAGAAATATCAAGCTGGATTTATTACGTTAAAATAATGTTCTATGTAAAATTAATTTTTTTTGATCTAAAATCTGTATTATTCGGTCTAATTCGATCTAAAATGTTATATGGGTCGTAATATACATCGAAAACTTCCTTATTTCCAAACATCATTTTTGATGTTTTTATAACCAGAAGTTTGTTATACCGTACCGAATGACTTCTTTTTAGTCACCGGAGTTTCATTATAACGGGGTCTGACTGAATTTGTAATTTTTTTTTATTTGGTTAAAAATAGTTTTCAAATTTGCCACTAGATGATTTAATATTTATCAAGTTTTTATTTTTAATTACATAAATCTAGTTTCGCTTTTCTCCACTGAGCGCCGCCACCTCTCGGACTGGGTGTGGTTGGTTTCCTTAGCAACGGATTGCTGCGAAGGAATTTGATCAGTGTCAAATGCTCTTTTTCCTCCTTTTTTTCTTCGATATCAAACTAAATTGAATTTCTTTTTTTTTCCCCGTTTAATTTAGACTGTCTGAACCTGCAATTATACCGAGACAGCAAAGACAAATTGAAGCAGGGACAGACCAAAGCCAACCTGAGTTTAGAGAATCTGCTGGGCCTCGAATCTGGCTTCACCTTGGACAAGGAATCGCACACTTTGGCCATCATATGCCAAGATATCACAGTCATTTTGGCTTTTGAGTCCAGAGAGAGTCTCATTCAATGGCAAGTGAAGATAAGGACCAATTTGGGAGAAGGTGAGAATTTTTGAATTTTTTGAGTCAAAATATTGAATTTTTGAATTGTTAAAGTCATAATTTTATGTTACCGTATTGATTTTTTTTTAATTTTAAAATTTTGATTTTTTTTTTTTTTTTAATTTTTTTATTGTTGCATTTAAAATTTTTAATTAATAAATTTTTTATTTTTTTATTCTTGAATTCAAATTTTCTGATTTTAGGATCATTATATTTTTTTATTTAACTTTTTATTGAATTATTGAATTTGTGGCTTTTTAAATTTTCTTTTTTTTTTGAACTTTGGAAATTATGAATTTTAAAGTTTTGATTTTTCCATTGTTCAAAATTTTGAAATATTGATTTTTGAATTTTGACATTTTTTAAGGCTTTTTTGAATTATTGAATTTAAATTTTTAGATTATTGAGTTTTTTTATTTATTTATTTTTATTTTTTTTTTTTTTTGAGTTTAAATTTTTTGATTTTTTAATTTTTTGAATTTTTTACTTTTCAAATTTTTGAATTTCTAATTTTTTATAGATCAACAATTCCAAGTGCAGATCGCACACGTTCCTCCAAAGAGCAAGATCACACCCGGTCCCGCCCGGATCCATGTGCAGGATTGGCTTTTCAGCGTAGTAGCAGGTCTGCCCCCGCGGTTGCTCAATTCGTGGCAGTTTCAAGATTTACGGAAATATGGCGTAGTTGACGGAAAATTCTGTTTCGAAGGCGGATCACGCTGTGGAAAAGGCAGGTTTAATTTTTTGACCAAACTACTGCCTGGTTTACACGGCACCTGAACTTCGAAGTTCGAGAACTTCGAACTTATCAACTTCGAACTTTTCAACTTCGAAGTTGGCTGTCATGTAAACGCGCGAACTTCGAAGTTAGGATTAGAAACTTCGAAGTTCGTGATTCGAAGATGAACTACGAAGTTCCAAACTTCGAAGTTCATAACTTCGAATTTAACGCCGTGTAAATGTATAAAGTTCGAAGTTATCAAACTTCGAATTTATTTTCCTTTTAGGAGTGACGTTTGGGTGACATTTTTCCGGTTCGTTTTTCCATTTAATTCGAAGTTAGTCGTTAATGTAAATGTGACTAACTTCGAACTTTTAAACTTCGAATTTTAAAATTTTAAATTTCGAAGTTTACGAACTTCGAAGTTTAGGTGCCGTGTAAACCAAGGCATACACGGTACGTGAACTTCGAACTTCTCAACTTCGAAGTTGGCTGTCGTGTAAACGCGCAAACTTCGAAGTTGGGATTAGAAACTTCAAATTTCGTAATTCGAAGATGAACTACGAAGTTCATAACTTCGAACGTAACGCCGTGTAAATATATAAAGTTCGAAGTTACCGAACTTCGAACTTATTTTTCTTTTAGAAGTGACGTTTGCGTGACGTTTTTCCTCTTCGTTTCTCCATTTAATTCGAAGTTAGTCGTTAATAATGTAATGCGACTAACTTCGAACTTTTAAACTTCGAAGTTTAGGCCGTGTAAATTAAGCCGTAGTCGTCATGGTGATTGCTGGAGGTTGATTAATCGATTTTTAGAATTATTAGCCGATATTTTAGTCAATTTAGACACTTTCCGATATTTTTAGGTGATTTTGTAATTTTGTTGTCGGCAATATTTTATGGCATTTATCGACATTTAATTGATTTTTCTGTAATTATCGATATTTTTGTCATTTTCTCGATATGTATCGATATTTTCACGTTTATTTTACATATATTTTGGATAGATCAAGTCGATTTTATCAATATTTATATTTGATTATTTATTAAATTGATATGTATTTCGATATTTATCGATTTTTTTTAACTTTTTTTTGTAATTTAATCAATAATTCCATAAATTTAATCAATAATTCTGTAAATTTAATCACTAATTCCGTAAATTTAATTAATAATTCCGAAAATTTAATCAATAATTCCGTAAATTTAATCGATAATTCCGTAAATTTACCCAATAATTCCGTAAATTTACTCAATATTTATCGATAAAGAAGCAATGTAATCGATATTTATATCTGTATTGATATCAAACACCAATTTCACCATACAACACAGCAAATTCCACTAACAGCGCCCTCTGTTATCAGAACACTCAACAAAAATTACATCAATAATCCCATCTCCATCTATGATCGCAACACACAACTAAAACAACAAAACCGAAACTTTCAAAATCAATTTATCCTTTTATTCTATATTTACCAGTGTTGTGACCACTATCCCTACTTTTAGCAATAGTAGGGATAGCGATTGCGCATTACTTATGTAATGAAATTAGCGCCGCAATAGCAGCACTACTGGAAATGGCATTTAACACTTATCACTACTTAATAGTAAAAAAAAAAAAATTATTTTTTAGACCAATTATGAGTCACTAAATGGTCTAGAAAGTGAAGTGCAAATTGAAATCTCTCTTGTGGAGATTCAGTTTTGTATTTGGCATTTGTTTTGTGCATTTAAATGAGCAGAAGAAGAAATATGAGTGAAAGTGATTTTTACAAACTAGCGATTTAGTAGCGATGGAGTAGCGAAAAGTAGTGCACTAGCAATAGCAAAAATTCACTAATCACTAGAAAAATGGCGATAGCGAAATTAGCATCACTACTACTTTTAGAGAAACTAGAAATCCTGCAGCCGCTCTGCTGGCTGAACTAAATCACGTGACACGCTGTTTAGTAGTTTAGTACAGCCGAGAATACGTCATAACGAAAAATAGACCAATCAAAAATGTAAGATTCGACCAATCAAAACGTTAGGATTGACTTCCAAAGTACCAATCAATTGACTTCCAAAGTACCAATCAAAACGTTAGAATTGACTTCCAAAGTACCAATCAAAACGCTGGATTTGTACAACATGGCGCTTAAGATTTTAATATTATGGATAGTGATAGTGATAGCGCACTACTATTTTGCAGTAGCGGTCACAACATTGACACATTTACTGACCACCGTCCAATATCATTTTAGGCGAAGGTCTTCATGTGCTCATCTCCAACCAATCAGAAGAACTCAGCCAAACCTTTGACTCAGCCTCGCAAGGAAAACTACATAGCAAGAAAAAAACTGGAAAAAATCTCAAAATCATCGAATCCACCAACAACACTTTAAAAAAGCCCTTACCTATCACCAGGGACCACGCGCCCTCTACCGAGAGCACGCGCCCACTGCTCAACTCCTCCGAATCCTCCATCTGCGACGCATGCTGCGAAATTGCTCGTTGCGCAGGCGCAGGCGAATGCTGGATGTCCACCGAGTCTTGCCAACTGGACACCCTCTCCATGGCCGCCAGCGAGGCCACCGTCTGGGTCCCCGAGGTTGGCGCCTACCTAGTGGACAGAGTCGCACTTCTCGAGCGATGTCCGAAATGGCCGGACACCGAAAATGGCGATTCGAAATTGGCGGATGTAATGTCCCTATCGTCTAGTAGTTCGTCCGAGTACTCAGTGCCCCGAACGTACCCGGACGCTTACTACGACAAGCCCCGAAACGTAGTCGGGGCCCTAATGGCGGCTGAGTGTCCACTACTGCCTCCCAGGAGTCCGGTCAAGGGAAAGAGTGAACACAAGACACCGAAAACGCCGACAAAAGTTCGGAAAGTGGACGGGAGGTGCGGGTATGTGTGGGACAATCCGGCGTACGCGAAAACACCTGTGTCCACTCATGGGTCACCACTCGCGACTCCCCTCGGGACACCTCTGGGGTCTCCGAAAAAGTTGTGCAATTCGCCCACGTTGACCAGAGGTGGGGTGCAGTTGAATTTGATGTCGCCGTCGAGACGGTCAGCTGTGGTCACTCCAGGGACTCCCAGTGCGTGTTCGTGTTGTCAGTGTGAAGCGAAGGGGAATCCCTATGGGGATTACTCGGTGCCACGGTTTACTCATTTGTTTATGAAGGTGAGTTGTGGGGGTTTGGAGAGGAGGTGAAGGGGGTGGGTGGTGTGATGTGGAGGTTTGAAGTTGAGATAAATTTTGGTTTTTGTGTTTTTTTTTGGTAGGAGCATCAAGCTGGAGTTTGTGCGGTGAATTCGCCGATGTCGACGTCGACTTCTGCCGCGACTTCTGCCGCGACGACGCCGTCGGTTGATAAGGCTTCGTGCTCTACTAGGACGTCGATGATGTCGTCGGATAGTAGTGGGGATTATGATATACCGCGTAGAGTTAAGGTTGGTATTTCGGGTAACTTGTAGTTAGTCGATTTTGAATGATTGATTTTTTTTTTTTTAAGAATTTCGTTTATTTTTCAATGATTTTTGAAGATTTATTCGATTTTTTTTTTTGTATTTTTCGAGTTTTTGTGACTGATGATTTTTAAGGAATTTAGTCGATTTTTATGATGATTTTTGACTACCTTCGATATTTATTTTTTGATTATTTTTCGAAGATTTATTCGATATTTTCAGTAATTTTTGATTATTTTCAATTTTTTAGTAATTTTTGATTATGTATTAATTTTTATGATAATAATTGACTACTTACTACTTACTCTCAACTAAACATCAATAACCGATAAACCACTCACTCATTTATACATGTCATCTATTTCAGGACTCTCTGGCGGCGTTAGACGCCAAAGAAAACCCATCGAGCTTAACGGCCGGCTCCTGCCTCGGACTCACACTTCACGCCTGTTCTTGCGGACTCAAGTCCCGGGCCGCGGCGACCCGTCACCCGGGCTCCACCTGCCCCTGTCTCCGCGTGGCCAACTGGACCGAACACTTCGTGCCTTGCAAACAACAACCACCTGCCATCGACCATCGGCGCGTGGTAGTCGAGGCGAAGTTATGCCGCACCGAGGGCCAGGTCAAGACCGTCGTCCACCACCACCAGGGTCACTTGTGTTTGTGTCCGGAGACCCACGAAAACAACGAATGGGTTTCGCGGCCTCCGGTGGACCCTTCGACCAAGCCCCAGACGCAGCAACCCACTGCCGACCCCACCTTGAAGTGGACAGTGGTCAAGGAGTCATCCAACTACGCCAATATCGATCCCAGTGGTGACCCCAAGTTGAAATCGAGGGTCAACTACGCCAATCTGGACTTCGTGGACTCGCTGTCCCTCTACGAGAACACGGGGTCAGTCCTCGGACGCGAGATGACTACTGCAATGACCACCGCGATGGACGAAACCTGCAAAACGGCCAAATGCACTAGCTGCGGGCACAACTTTGTGCGAGTAGACAGTGGTCAGTTCCGAGTAGACGATGGTCAGCTTCGAGTGGAGAGTGGTCAGTTCCGAGTGGACGGTGGTCAGTCTCGAGTGGAGAGTGGTCACTCGCGACCCCCGAGCCGCCGGGACAGCGAAGACGGCAACTACCTCTTGATGCAACCGCTGAGTGGCCGCACGACCCCGTCGACGACCCTTTCGCGTGACCACCGGAAGTCGGAGTCGAGCTCGGACGAGCAACTCGAGACGACGTCCGAGTACATTCGGATGTCCGATCTGGCCAAAGACACCAAAACGCTGCCTCTGAGACCCTTTTTGCCTTTGCAGCTGACCGGCAGATGGCGGGAGATCGATCTCGATATTTTCCGGTCGCGGTCAAGTTCGAGCGGTGCCGCCAAGTGCATGAACCGCTCCCTGAGTCTGGAGCCGCAGTCTGGACGCTCGCACTCCGTCGTCGAACTGCAGAAGGAGGTTTTCCTCCGTAAGCGCTCCAGCTCTGCCGATGGCCGTCGCGGGGTCTCTCGTACCACGACGACGGAACTCGAGGTTTCTATGCGGGCGATAATGACTCTCGGGCCGCGGCGACCGTCGCTGCTTTCCCGTCTATCGAGCGTAGGTTCGGGTTCGGAAGAGTGCTCGGCGCGCAGTCAGACAGAGGGAATTCTTGGTACCGGTAAACCGAAAGGGAGCGAAGGTGACGTAGTGTTGAGGAATTTGGAGACAGATGCGAGTCCTACGAACATTAAGCGGTCGTCCAGCGTCCCATGCAACCCAGGGAACAGGGATTCGGCGAGTTCCAGTGATTCGGGGGTCTCGACCGGTTCGCCCAAACAGGCACCGGTCTTTCCCACCGGGTCCGACAGTACGTATATGGAAATGGCGATCGTCAAGAGCGGGACTAATTTGCAGAGTGCCGAGGTGTACGGTCGAAAAACGCACGGAGACGGTGCCGAAGCAGAGGCTGTGTGGATTAAACGGGAGGATTTGAAAGGTGATTGTGGGTTTTGTCACTAGATGGGGTTAATTGAATGGGACTTTTGAATGGCAGTTTCTACTCCGCCCTGTCGCCGGGCCGCGGGGTGCCTTTGTCTGCGGCAGACGGTGTCATTCCTGCGGCATTGATGCAGTGACAGAGGCGTGGAAGATAGGCGCCAGGTTTCCTGCTTAGTTAGGAGGAGGAGGAGCAGTGTGGGAGTGGGAGTGGCCCACTTTCAGAGTGTCGCTTCTTAATTACCCATAACCCTAAACTCAAAAGTGGGTAGTGATTTTAATTCAAGTGTGATTTCAATATCCATCGCCTAGAGGACCCTAAAATAAACCCATTTTTTTAAATCAACCAAATGCATGCTGGGAAATCTCAACCATTCTCTAATAGTTTTTTTTTCAAATAATTTCAGATGTCAGTCCCAACCACGATATGGCAGTGCATCCGTGTTTCGTTGATTCGAAGAGTAACAGCAGCGCATCCGACATGTCGGATTACATCGAAACATTAAGCCTTTCTTCCCACGGTAGCAGCGACGTGCCTCGAGTGGACGACGGCCCCCGACTACCTAGCTGCATCACGAGCACCCTCCGTCCACGCTCGGGCCGCGAGTATCTACTACTCGACCGGTCGCTTCTCGAAGAATGTTTTTTGCACCAATCGGCCGAGCCGGTCGTCGCCGGGCAACTGCCGGCCGAGAAAAGCGAGTCGCCGGCGCCGGTTGACGTTCAGCGACCAGGTATGAGTTCAAGTTCGTGAACGTGACGGTCGAAGGAAAGGTACCTTCTTTGTGCCGCGGCCGATGCGGGGAGACCGGTGGTGTCTGACGGGGTTGAGACGGGGTTGCGGCTAATATGGGTGGTTAACCTTCGCCGCACCAGGGAGAGGGGACCCTTTGTTTCACCCATGCTGTGCATCTTTTGCACATGGCGTCTACGCATGCGCGAACTTTTGCATGTCAGGTTTTGAAGTACACACTTCAAAATAATGCTAAAATCAACATTATGATGATGGCCATTAGAATTGGCTGCCATTAAAATGTCTTGGTTTTTTTGTTTTAAAAAAGTGCCTTTACAACTAGTTGTAAAGTCACAACGTTTCAGTTAAAGGAAAAACCTGACGCGCACTTTATTCCAATGGAGGCGAAAATCTAAAAATAAGAGGGGGAGATGTGACCTAGATTTCATGTATTGCGGGCTTTCGTGCAGCAAGGGGCAGCTTTTGATGTGTTTTTGCATGCAATTAGAACTTTAATTCTTAATAACTTTTTAAAAATATGTTAAAGCTGCATTTTTTTTTTGGAATGCATTTGCCTCTAATTCAAAGGAAAAGTCAAAAAATTTCAGCCAAATACAAGTAATGTTTATATTTTTTTTGATTTTTTTAATGTAGCATGTGCCATTTATGCACGGCATGGGACACCAAGGGTTAAGGAAACGTTCGGCGTGAGGGATGGGATGGTTTTAGGTGTTGTGCTCCCTACGAGTGAAATTTGAAAGTTGTGATTGTGAAGGAAATAGTTAGATTAAAGTGGATTTCACTTACGTTTATGGTTTTGTGCTTTTCTGTGGGAATGTTTGGTTTTGATGTTGAAATGAAGTGCTTTGTCCCCTTGTGGTAAAATTTAGAACTTTTGACAATTTTTGAATTAAGGTGAATTTGAGTAAATTTTTATTAAAACATGGAGAAAAAGTGACATCTAGTTGCAAATTTTATTTTCTTTGGTTTGAATAGTTACAAATTTCAACACCTGGGTACAGTTTTCTATTCAATTGGTTTAAAACATTTCAAAAACAAAAAAATTATTAAATAGATAAAAAAAAAAATATTTTTACATCTTAAGAGTTCAAAATTTTACCATCAGGTGACGCCAATAATTAAAAACTCAAAAACTACCACTTTACTTACTAATTCTCGATATTTCTTCTTGCAGACACAAATTCAGGCAAACAATGTTGATCAAGTAAGAAAAATCCACAAGTCAGTGCAGGAAGTCACAAAGAGATGGCGTTGAACGAAGCTCTTCATTCCAAGATGGAAAAAACAACCTTTTAATTTCAATTCTACAATTTCTCACAATTTCTGTATCTTGTTTCCTATCTTTCATTTCATTTACCAGCACCTTATCATCTCTTATTTGAAAAACTTGAAAGCTGTGCTGAAGTTGACAACTTTTACACTTGAAAAACCCAAAAAAAATCCTCATTATAAATTAATTTACCAGATCGAAAAGGTTTAAAAAATGTAAATAAATAAACAACTAATAATAGTTAAATAACAATAACTTAGACTTTTTCTTCATTTCCTGTAATTAATTAATATTTATTTGTGAGTAGTTAACTCTAGTGGCGTAAATCAGAATTTAAAAAAAATTAAAAAAAAAAATCGGTTGGTTGGGAATTGAAAATCCTGTGACCACCATCACTTTTCCCATGATGCAATTGGGTCCAGACACATTGCTGGGGTATGCATATCATTTTGTGACGCTTTGTTCGTGACCCTTTTTCCACCCACAATTGTTCTGGTCCTTTTTAAGGAACAAAATAACATTTAGTAAGCTTTCAAGTCAAAAGTTGGTACCTATTTTTAGTTTACGTAAAATAATGGGTTTTCTTTAGAATAATGGCTGTTTCTGATTTTTGAAAGGTTGATGAAAACTGAGTTTGAAACTGCGAGTTCTCACAGCACAAGTGAACTAGAAAATTTATGAATAGTTATTTTATGTGTAAAGTTAATCTGAAAACACATAAAAGATATAATTGATTTATGTGTTTTTCTGATTCCGGTTCAATTGTGCATTTGTGAGTTTTGATAATTTTGAACTGAAGGAGTGGATTGTAACACTAGAATCTCGAAGTTTTTGTGCTCTAAATCTGATTGGGAAATTTTAATTCTAGTTCAGCTGTGCTTTTACATATGATTATCTCTATAGCACAACTGAACTAGAAAATACATAAATGGTTATTTTGGACACTAAACTCTAACTAGTGCGCCATGGTTGTGGTTAATGTAACGATTGATTACCCACATGTTTTTCTGATTCCAGTGTAATTGTGAATTTGCAATTTTGTGTAGCACAACTGAACTGGAAAATGAATAAACTATGACATCTTTATAGACCCAACATATAAATCATGTAAACAGATTATTCTGGTTTTATCAATTTTTCTGATTCCAGTTCAATTACGCATTAATACAAATGGCCATTTTTACAAAGAAAAACCCAGAAAATGCTTAATTTTATCATTTCTGACAGATTTTTGTAATCTCTTGTTGCACCTTTTGAGCACTTAGTGTGGAGACGATGATGTCTACAGTGTAAAAATAGATTAATTCAAAGCCTAATTTGCATTCACTGCAATACTCTATTTATTTCTGCTGGAATAAACCTTGAAAAGTGTGAAAACCAAGTGCAATATCAAGTGAAATGTAGGATTTTGTTCAATTCTAACACTAGTTTTGGATAAAAAGCAATAAATTCTAACTTATTTAACTTATTTAATTGCTTTGTACAGTTTTTAATGGAAGCCATTATGGAAGCCATTTTCATTTGTGGTTGTGTGGTTGTATATAAAGTATTGTATGCACAGTTTACACATTGTAGTGTGAGTTTTGAGAGATTTTTCAATTTTTTTAAAATATTTTCTTTAAACAAAATCTCACATATCATTTTTTCTTTACTATTATTATATTAAACAAGGGTATGATATAATTACTTAAGAAACAATAGTTCTTTACAAGAACATGTTTAGCTTTACAGTTTTTGGCAAAAGATAGCTGACAGTTTTATAAAAGTGTTTTGTAAAGAAAGAAAGAAAGAAAGAAAGAAAGAAAGAAAGAGTGAGTGAAAAGATTTTTTTGGAGAAATATGTACTTATATACTACTAATATTCCCCATGGTATCACAGTGTCCCTTTTTCTGTACAATGGTTTTTACATACAATAAAAGCAAGAACTTGTAGTTATTTCCAGTATACAGTGCTTTTGAAGAGAAATAAAAGGAAATCAGGTCTTTGTGATTTTGAAGTTTTCAAATACATTTTAGACACATTGGAGTTACAGAGACTAGAAGAGGAAGAGAATTACTGCTTAAGGTCACTATGGGCTACTCTGGCCTTATTTGACATTGATTTAATCCGATCACTACAAAAATCTTATTATGCTACACAATCCTAAATTATTACCCAATCGAAAGTACTACATATCGTATTTTTCGATTTAAAAGTGCATCTCGATTCTCGAAATAGAAGCAGGAGTTATGAGGCTGACAAAATAAAATGAAAGCACTATTAATTTTTTTGAAATTTTAAGACGTAAAATAAATGCTAAACTTACGGTATCATGAATTACTAGAAAACAACAAGATTTATTTAAAAATTTATAAAAAAAATTAATCAAAATACAGATTGGTTTTGATTAATTTAATTTTACCAAAATTTAGATAAAAAAATTAAAACTTATGAAAATTACAAAACGAATTCCTGAAATAAAATTTGAGCGCAGAGAAACAGCCCGCGATATTAATAAAAGCACGTGTTTCTGATTCGAGAAATACAGTAGGTAATCAGAAAATGTAAAAATATTAGACACAATTCTAAAATGCAAATATTTCATTTCTTTGACACACTAGTGGGTTCGTTTATTATTTAAACATGTGTAAAATCTGCTTTCAAAAAGTTGTTGTTTTTGAAATTATAATTTTCTCGATCTAACTAGAAGAAATATGATTCAAAAAATGTGTAAATTTTGATTTAAACCAGTTCGGATAATAAACGAACACACCTAGTGTATGTCAATTAAAAATTTCAATTTTCTCCAATAAGATCCACAATAAAACAAAACTCATGAAAATGAAGATTTAGACATGGATTACGTCAAATGTTGTTTCTAGAGTCTTAAACTGCATTTTAGTCACCAAAAACATTTATTATAGGGTTTTAAAATTAATTATAGATCATTAAATTACTTTATAAAATTTTAAAACTTCTAAAATATTATTTTAGATATAAGAAAAAATTATTTTTTTAGTATTTAAAGTCAGTTACATGTACAATGACACCTGGTGACAAAATCCACAATCACCACTGCCAAAAATAATTTTTATTACCATATTCATTTATCAAATAACATTGGTCACTCTTATTAGTACATCATTGCTAGTTTGTACTATTAGTTGTGTCCATTATTTACACTGCCCTTATCTCAGACAAAGCCAAATTGGGTAAAAGAAGTGAGTGAGACAATTTCCTGAGAACCTTTTATTTACCATCACATCTTTGTCTTCTCAAGTATCTCAAGCACTCTTGAGAAAACCCGTGATGTCCAAAAGCCCTTGAGACTGACAACTGACCAATGTCTACCCCTTGCAAACCCCCAGGTAGGGAACTCGATTCTAAAACCTCATTTTTCTATTTTTCTCACATTATTTTTATTTATTATCAACGTAATATCATCTACTGTTAAATTTGTCATTAATTATAATTTCGCCCAATAGATGGCGCTGATTTCGATTGATAGAAATAAGCTGTATAATACAAATAGGAAAAATGCATTTATGAGCTGAGAAATTGAAAAAAAGGTGAACGAATCGCCGCCAGAGGGCAGGTGAAGGTAAAAGGAGTTTCCTTTTGATGATTTAAGTCATCCCGCCTCGAATTGTTTGACTCCCTGGTGAGAGCGGGCACAAAAGAGAGGAAATTCAGTTGAAATAACAGCAACACTTTTATTCCGAGAAAGACGCTTCAATATCCGTCTTGAAACATGTTTAGGAAATGAATTTGATCCCTTTCATCTCTCTGAATTACTTAAACAACACGATTAAATTCAAATCGAAACCACTTAACCCTAATCTTGTAAATCAAACAAACAACACCGATTTATTCAGTACGACATTCACGTTTTCTGAATTATACACACTAAAGCATGGGGGCATTCGCAAATTACGTAAAATTGTAAAAAAAAAAAAAAAAAAAAAAAAAAAATAACAATAATAATAATAATAATAACAATAATAACAATAATAATAATTTTTGATATTTTCAAAATTTCGTTATAGTAAGTAACAAATGACGTCATTTCTGCATAAGTAATTAGTAATGTTACTTTAACACAACGTTATTTATCTAAATATTTCGTGTAAATAAATCACAAATGACGTCATGAGTACAGAGATAATGTTAATTAATGGAAATAAATAAAATTACATTTACAGAAATACAAGTTTTTTCAAATAAACAAAACTTTCACTTAAAAACTTGAAATTTAATGCAAATAAGCCACAAATGACGTCATATTCACACGTTTAATATAAACACAAATTTTACGTTTTGCGAACTGCCCCAAAGAATTATTAACAGAGCAGGGGCTATTCACAAAGCGCATAAAACATCAAAATACAAATTTTTTGAAATAAACTAAAATTTTACTTGCAAAATTAAAATTTAATGCAAATAAACCATAGATGACGTCACATTCAACTACCAACATTAAAACAAACTCAAATTACGAGTTTTGCGAACGGCTGCGAGTGATTTAACATTATCCTACATTGAAACTTCCTCGAGTCGAGCGAAAGCATAATAATTCAGTGAGAAGTGAGGGTCAGTTATGTCTATTTCCTGTTTAATTGTCATTGAAAACTCGGCCCTTTAAATGATTGCCACCAATTTCCTCCAATTTGCTATTTCCGCCGCTAGATGGCACTCGCGTCGGCAGAGCAGCCACTAAAAAGGGGCTGGCGGTGCAATAAGGGGCAGAACTCAGTGTCTATCGACCACTGACGCTTCAGCGGCTTCACGGAGCCCGAATCCGACAAAGCAGATCCCGGCGGGACACGAGACACTTGGGGCCGCGAGCAATTGATGATTCGCGGCACTGGCGAGTGCACATTTAGACGCGAGGCGCCCAGGCGCCAAAGAGTAGTGGACATCCACGGATGGAGCAAGGGTGGCTGGTCATTCTAGGCGTGGCCACTCTGTTGGTGGCCGGTTTCCCTTGTTCGGGAGCCTCGGGGGATGGGGTGAGCAGACAACCCACCATTTCGGAGCTACAGTGGAGAACTTTCTCACACGCGGTATCCAGTGATGTTGATATGGACCCGTGCAAAGCTGGTGAGTGCAAATGCATTTTTAGTAAATTCTTTTTTTTCGTACCGTTATATTGGGTATCAGTTGTATTACCAAAATTTATCAATTATAGCCCTGTTGGTATTTTACATAATAAATAAACAACAAAAAAGTAAACTTAAACATTACATTTGGTATGCGAAACACCAACTTTTTGGTACCATGATATTGGGTATTACAGTTGGTATTACCAAAAAATTAAAATTATGTTGTTTGTGTTTTATAAACAAAAAAAAAAAAAAAATCTAAAAAATTATATATAGTATTTAGTACCCAAATTTTCGGTACCACAACATTGGGTATCACAGCTGGTATTACCAAAATTTAAAAAATATCTAATTATTGGTTTTTTTTTTTTAATACATAAACAAAAAGTAACTTTAAGAATTACATTTGGTATAGGAGATATCCAAATTTTGATGTTCCTTAATGTGCCCAAATCATGAGACTAAATATTTGTAAAATTATCCAAAAAATTGTAAATTATTAATTATATATACCAAAAACATTGTACCCCAAAATTTGTATTTTAGTATGACTCAGATTTGGTACTGAATATTAAAACTTAAAAAAAAGTCTATTAAAAACACACTGTTCTGTACCATACCCAAAAAAAAAAAAATAAAAAAAAAAAATTTTGAACAACGAACGTACCCCAAAAATTTTTAGTATTCCAAATTGATACTCAAAATCTATACAAAATCTCTTAAAAATTTAATGTACCCCAAATTTGGTACCGGTACTAAAAAAATAAATAATAAAAATTAGTACTAAAATTTGAGCTTAATATGCTACTCAAATTTGGTACCCAAAAACTTATTACCAAAAAAACCCAAATGTGGTACGGTACCTAAAATCTATTTTAAGAAACCTCAAGTATGGTTATCAATCTCTGTAAATCAAATTTGATAGCTAAAATCAACCAAAAACTTAAAAAATGTCAGTAATATTTCACAAACTTAATAGCCAAAAAATTAATAATTTTTTTTTAAATTTCACAGATTTAATATCTAAAAACTGATAACAATTGTTTATACATTTGCCCACAACAACATGTGAAAACATCTAACTCACCACCAGGGGGCATAATTGGTTTTTTCCTTTCCATGATACCATACAAGATTTTTTTTTTCTATTTTCTGTCAACAGGGGAAAAAATGATGAGTCTAAGCTTAAAAGTGGCTCAAATTCTCTCTCCCCACATCACATCACATCTTCCAGAGCTCATGTGATGTATTCCAGGCACAGTTTGTTGTTGATTCTCAGCCCCTAAACCTCTATTTATTCTCATCTGTAAATAAATCTAAATTTAAATTATTTATCTTTTATTTGCCAATTGAATTCGCCGACTCGAGTTCAAACAACCATCATTTATTCAAATTATGCACTCGGTTTGATTTGCATTTTTTATTTTTTTTAGTTCGTTAACCTCTTGATTTGATTTGCAATTTGCATTTGGGATTTTGCTGCTTTGTTTTTTGTTGTGGAAAGTAGGTGAGAAGTTGCATCAAATCAATAAATAGTAGTGGGGAGATCAATAGGAGTGTGGGAAAGATCGCTACCCAGGGTGTTTCTTTTTGTCTTGGTCAGCTGACATGCAGGGAATGTGGACTTTGGTTTGGTCATGTATTTGTTCAGCTGTGGAGTAGGGAGGTGAGGTGAGGTGAGTTTGTTTTTGGCGTTTTTGTGGGTTTTTGAAAAATTTGGATTCAAGAATTAATGGAGTTTTTAGGTTTGGGCTGGAGTATTTGTATTTATTTATTTAGGGTTTTTTTTTTTTTTTTGGAGTTTGGGGTTTTGGAGTTTAAGGTTTTTTTTGAGGTTTTTGGAAAATTTAAATTTAATAAAAATGAATGGAATTTTTAAATTTGGATTTTTGGTGTTTTTTTGGTGTTTTTTAAATTTTTAAGGTTTTAGGCTTTGTTTGAGGGTTTTGAAGAATTTTAAAGAGTTTTTTTTTTTTTGGATTATTTTGGTAAAATATTTTGAAAATTATAAAATTTTTAGTTTTGGGTTTAGGTTTTGGTGTTTTTTGATAATTCTTTGTTAAAACTAAAAGTATAATTTTTTTGTGTATAAATGTTTTAGATTTTTTCAAAACTCATATTTTTTACTTTATTTTTTAAAATAACAAATTGTTTTATTAGTTTTTAATGTTTAATAACTAAATTTGAAATACCTACCGTATTGTAAAAAAAAAAAAAAAATCACAATTTGTCTAAAAAAAATAATTATAATTTGTGAAATTTTCAAATTTTTTAAAATTTTAAAAACTAAAACCAAAATTTGTCTAATTTTTAATTTTTTATACATAACTCCCTTCTATAATATAAAAAAGCATCAAATTTATAAAAACCCAGTACTACTACTTCAAACAGTTTTTATTAAACTTTTCATTTCCCACAAAAACTCATTAAAATAATCAACAAATTTCAAAATTTCATTAAGACACCATCAACCCACAACCAAACACAAAACCATTTCCAACCTCCCGTAATTCATCACTTTCTATTCCACTTCTAATTAACCCCCCAAACTATCAAATTTATCAAAACTAGAAAATGAAAAGATAGGTCAAGTGAACTGAACTGGTTTATTATTAAATATGAATCAACACATTAGAAACAAAAATTAATCGTCACCGAATGATTTTCAGACACGTTAAAATTTGTAAAAACTAATCGCGAAAAGTGAACGTCAAAAGATAAATGGAATATAAGAGCTGTAGTGATTTATGACGTCACGAAGCCCGCTGCCCCTGTAGCAGGAATTGCCCGCAATGCTTTCGTTGTTTTTCAGCGACTGATCCAGGATTTAGTCTCAAAATTATCCCGAGCAGGGTTTTCGTGCGTCACAAACTCAGAATTCGCAGAATCCATTTTTCTTTTGACATTCACCGTTTGCCATATTTTATTTTACAAAATTGAACGTGTCAAATGATTTGGCAACTGTTTGTGATGTGTATATAATAATAAACCAGTTGAGTTCACTTGACCTTTAATATAGTAAACTGAAAATTAAATGACTACAGCGTAAATAAAATAGAAAAGTAGTGTAGACTACGGTAATGTTTGTCTTACCCCTGCACCCAGTTGTAAGACATTAAGCCTCTTCTTTCTTTCTTATCTTTAACGTGCCTCGCAACTACAGTCATTACTGGAAGATTACAGCACAAAAGGTGATGGGAAGGTAATTCACAGGGGACCAATTCGACTCAAAGGGATTTTCAACTTAATTATTCCACTTTACTCGCGCGTTTCACTGAATTTCATTTATATAACGAATCATTTCATTGCAGCCGCTTTCCTCGGAGACATTGCGTTACCTAACTCCATGTACGACAGGGACAAACAGTTGTTGAACTTCACACGTGCGGACAAGAAACCATTTTTTCCTGTTTCATCATTTGGCAATAATAAAAGGAGAAATAATACGAAAAATAGACAAGGACGGCGGAGGAAGCATAAACAACGGTTTGTTTTTGTTTTTGTTTTGTTTTATTTATCCCCTAGTTGTTCAAAAATAGTAACAAGTGTTTAAAAAATTATTAAATGCGTGAAAATACTGTATAGGGTTTTAGTGTTTACGTTTTATTAACGCCATCTAATGATACTCGTTTTAAAACATCGTTTTCGCTAAAACAGAAATTTAGTTTTAAATTTTGCCGTTAAGGTTTCAGTATTTACTCTTTCTGTTTGTTTAATGTTACAGGAAACATAGGAAACCGAAACAACATAGAAAAGCGATGCGTAGACGGAATAGGAATAAAAATAGAAACAGAAGAGCAGCGACAGCCAGACCTGAGAGGATTTGGGATGATGGCGTCATACCGTACGAAATCGAGGCTAATTTCAGTGGTAGAATTTATTTATTTATTTGTTTTGTTTTATTTTATTTTATTTTATTTTTATCACCGGTTTTAATTTTAATGATGTGTTCCGCCGTTAGGACTGCATAAATCTTTATTTAAACAAGCAATGCGACATTGGGAGAACTACACATGCGTGAAATTTGTCGAAAGGACTGCTGAGCATCCCAATTACATCGTTTTCACCGAAAGGGCTTGTGGGTAAGTGATAAATCATAAATGTTTTATAAAATAATTTTTAAAGTGATTTGCAATATTTTAAAACGTAAAAACAAATCAAATATACACATGTTTGATTTTTATGACGTCATCGAATGAATCCAAGTTCCGAAAGTGATCTCGGAGCAAGTTCCAGTATTGCGGACGTAATGACGTCATTTTCGTTATCGAAAATCGAGTAAAAATAATATTGCTTTCATTTTTTTTGAAACGTAAAAAACGTTTTAAATAACGTATAAAACGTTTGTATTAATTTTTATGATGTCTCTACCATAATTGGATCTGATTTTGAAAAGTGATCTCTAAACTCGCCACTATTGTAATTGTAACGAATTTAATGTCGTACTCTATAGTGAGTCGGAATGGAGACAATTATTAATTTAATACTTTTTGGGAGTTATTTAATTATTTTAACAACTTTTTAATTAACAAAATTTAATTTAACGCTACCGGTACGTAAGAAATCAAATCTGAATTCCAAAAGTGATCTCGGATCTTCTCGCATTATTTTGGATTTAATGGCGTCGATGACTTACTTGTTAGTTTGGTGATGAGAAGGTGGCAAAAATCGTCATTGTTTTTTTATTGTGGTTTTAAAGCTTTACCTCATGATTTTTAAAGTTTTTAATCGTTTCTTGATGAACTTTTCAGTTGCTGTTCGTTCGTGGGTAAACGCGGCAACGGCGCTCAAGCGATTTCCATCGGGAAAAATTGTGATAAGTTCGGAATAGTTGTTCACGAGTTGGGACACGTCGTTGGGTTCTGGCACGAACACACCAGGCCTGATAGAGATAACCACGTGCAGATAATAACCAAGAACATCATGGCAGGTAAAAAAGAATTTATTTATACTGTATAGAAAACTGTAAATTTAAAACTGAAAACAACAACAACAACAATTTACTCATAAAATGCAGGATAAATAAAATTAAAAATTTAAATTAAAAAAAAAAAATAGTTGCTCATTTGCATGAAATAATTAAAGACTCATGTTGTGGTCGCGTGTAAACAACAGCAATCGTTTTGTAATGACTTGAAATTAAGCTAATGTTATGCAAAATTACTCTCGAGAGCACTTTAAAACCGCTGCCATATGTAAATAGGGCAGTTGCAATTTCGATTTTCCTTTTTTTAAACTTTTTTAATTTTTTAAAAATTTTTATTTTTTAAATTTAAAAATTTTTAATTAAAAAATTAATTTTATGATTTCTAAGTAAACATAAAGGTCAAGTTGATTAAAAGATGAGTTTAGTTACGGCGTCAAGGAGAAACTGATTGATAATTGATAAATAATTTTATTGTGCAATCGGTGTGAATGTTGGGATTATGAACGTTGTTGTGGCCATATGTCAATTCTTTTTTTTTTTTTTTTATTTATTTGGAAAATTGAAATATTTGTTGAAATTGGTGTTTTAATATTGTTGAAAATTATTTTTAATTGTCTATAATCAATTTTATTATTGGGAAATAATGGTTTTTTTATTGTTAAAAATTTTGTTCAATAGTTTTTAACAATGAAAATATAACAATAACAACATTTTAAACAATAAAACAATTTTTAATAACGTGGTACATTGTTGATTTCTAAAAATAAAATAATTTCAAACAATTAACAATAAATCAAATTATTTTCAACAATAAAAACAATTTTTAACAATAATACATTGTTTCCCAACAATTAAAATGCTTGTAAACAATAATCTACACTGTTACAAACATAAAAACAATACTAAAACCATTACTTTTCATTAGAGACCTTGCGGGAACATATAAGCAACAATCGGTTTTATATTTATAACTGATAAAATTCATTGTTGAACTTATGATTAACATGGAATTTATAATATATAAGTTATAATATAGATTATATGTCAATTTCCCACAAAGTCTCTAATAAAAAAAAATGATTTTTAAATGCTGATACCGGTATACAATATTTGGTGAATGCGGGTGGGTTTCGTATTCGTTTAATAACATAAACGAATGAATGAATCAGGCATTACTCAATTTATCTCCCCTTTTTAATCGATGACTCACCGAGTTGTCCAAACGTCTGATATTTCGGAACCCCCCAAGTGCTCATCGTTTGAATGCAGCATTCCGTAATTAAAAGCAACGGGTGCATTTAATTATAAAAGTTGGCAATTAAAAGCACTTTTTGAGCGGCAAGGCCAACAAGAAGAGAAGAGAAAAGCGCATCCATCCATCTGTGGCTGCAGATCAATTTCTTTTCCCACATCACAAGATACTAAGTGTCTGGGACTGCGATGCGACTCTCCTCTCAGTGCTGGGGGGGGGGGGAGTGTCATTTGATTCCAATGGCCGATGAAGTTCCCACATGTTATTCGACACTAGTTGCAACTTGTTAACTAATTATTTTTTTCTTTTTCGGTTGGATGTAGGGCTTGACCGATGTGATGAAAGTCGCAAATAAACCGATATCCGATATTGCAAATAAATAATGGCTTGATAGCGATACTGATACTGATTTTTCCAAAATTTTATGAGTCAATTTTTTTTATTGTTTTTCTAAAAATAGTTATAAACTTTAAAAATAGAAATTTAATTTTTAAACTGATTAACTAAATTTTAGTAATTGATATTTTGTGTGTGTGTGTATTTATCTTGTTTTCAAAATTGCTTTTGGTTATGTTTTATTTTTGTTATGTTTGTAACACACAAACGTGAACACGGTTATACTACGTTTATTGTGCAAATGAAGGCAAAACGTGACCAAAACTATTTTTGAAATCGGAATTGGCAGCCAAAATGTTCGTTGATACCGATACCTAATATTTTTCTAAATATTGATTGATTGCCGATACCGATTTTAAAGTCGGTCAAACTCTAGTTGGAAGTATTGCTGGAGTGTAGTAATGGTGGTATTGTTTTGAGGGTGATAAGTGATGACAATGATGTTTTTATTGCTACTTTAATAGCATTGGTTATTGGGCTGTGGTAATAGAGACTTTGTGGGAAATTGACATAACGAATATTAGAGACTTAGCGGGATCATAAGCAACAATCAATTTAATGTTTATAACTTATAAATTTCATTGTTAAACTTATGATTGACATGGAATTTATAATTTATATGTTATAATATACGTTATATGTAAATTTCCCGCAAAGTCTCTATTATAACATATATAAATTATAAATTCCATGTTAATCATAAGTTTAACAATGAAATTTATAAGTTATAAACATTAAATCGATTGTTGCTTATGATCCCGCTAAGTCTCTAATGCTAATTTCTTTTTGGAAGTACCATATTGTTAAATAAGTTTAACAATGAATTTTGTAAGTTATAAATATAAAGCCGATTGTTGCTTATATTTTTGTAAAGTTTTTAATGTTGGATTGTTGGACTGAAAATATTGTGGTATTGTTGTGAGGATGATAACAATGACTATTAAATTGTTTTAACAAAATTGTTTTGGACTGGGGAGGTTATTGCAATGTTTTAAAGGGTGGTAATAATAAATTTCAATTGTGAGCTGCATGAATATCTTGCAACAATGAGTTTTGGTGGAAAAATTGTTGATACAATAGCAGAATTTGAATAAATCTTTAAAAAGTTATTGAATGGGAATCTTTAAAAAGTTATTGAATGGAAATCTTTTAAATCTCAGGAAATTTTCGTGAATCTCTAGAAATCTGTTTAAAGCTACATACAGTATGTGGAGAGTTTACAACAATTTTTGTTGAAACACTTTAAGAGATTTTAAGAGATTTAGAAATGCAAACAATACATTTTACTCTGAATTGTAAGGATAACAATAGTAATTACTTGGAACAATGTTTATGGATTTAAGGTACAATATATTGTTGAAACAATCATTTCTAAAATATATTTTTTTTTGTAAAATTGTTAGAACTCATCTAAATTAAGCAATGGTAGTAATTATTTTTAACAGTGGTGTACAATATACATTCTAGCATTGTTAAAAATACAAATTCTACAAAACTTGAAAATCTTGCATTTTACATTAAACTGAAATAGAAGAATTTCAATATGCAATCACATTGACACCTCCCAGTACGAAATATAGTGAGAAATCCTAATCAAAACCACCAACTTCCTTCATTTTAAAAGAAATTACAAAATTTCATGAAAACATTTCAAAATTCCAATTAGCAATGACGTCAATCCATATCAAACAACTTTAAAAACCACTCAAAAGTTGCATATTTTCCACAAATTTTTCACCTTTATCTACATTTTGCACATTTCTGGCTCAGCTTGTGCACACATCTCAAGATGAATTGTTATTGCTTTTTGGTCAGCTAATAAAATTGGAAAAAGAGTTTATATTTTTCCCATTCTGCTAACACCTTTCAGATCATGAGATATGGCGGCTTTTTTTCAATTTTATTTCACACACCGGAATTGAATTATTGGAATATTCCAGTCGAGTGTGAAAAAGGATTTCAAAAAAGAATTAAAAGTTTTTCAACGCCGATAAAAAAGCAATAATTTTTTTCAGTTCGGTCGAAGTGGAGGTTTAAGGTCATACCAAACCTGTCACAAAGCAAATGATAACACTATTAATAATGAAATGCCAGTGGACAGTGTTGAAAGTGCTATTGTTATTTGTTGTGTGCGACTAATAGCAGCTCTAAGCTTGTTAAAGGTATCGGTATCGGTATCGAAAAAATATAAATATTTTTAGAGTACTGTATTAGTATTGGTATTGGTATTTATTGAAATTCAAATACCAATAGCAATATTTGGATCATATTTTTATTGATTTAAATTGGTCATGTCATCACTAACAAACCACACCACAACCACAACAAGGAGTGGCTAACTCATAACATCAACTATAACAAACTTCTCTACATGTGTAATGTAGTGTGTACACGGTATGGATGTGTATCAGTATCTGTATTGGTATCGGTATCGAAAAAATATCGTTATTTTTAGAGTATTGGTATTGTTATTGTATCAAAATTATTTCAATACACATCCCTGGTTAAAAGGTAATGCAGAGTAGCAATTTTGTTAGTGACTACCGATTTTTGGTGAGGTCAAAAGCAAGACTGAATTTATTTCTGAAGTTATGAAAGCTACAGTATGTGATTACTGATTAGAATAATGGTATGCTGATAAATTTGGTCTATTGTTATGATAAGACTATTTTACATACACTTCAGTTACATGCGGGTTTTTGTTCTAAGCGGGTTCATTAAAACGAGGTTCGACTGTATTATCACTTCATAAGTAATGAAGCAATTAATGATGGCTTATACAGTAAGTTATAAATCAAAAACATTTAAACAAGAAATTTTTTTATTTTTTTTATTTCCTTAGGATATGCACATACTGGTACCGGTACCAGCAACTTACAAATATATTTAATGTATTTAATAGTAAGGAAATACTTCAGCAAAATATTAGCCAAAGCGGTGGTGGTGGTAGTGAAAAATATTTCTATACCGTAACCATTTACAAGTAAAATAGCAACAGCAAAAGTGATTCACTACTGTATTTCGGATTTTAGCGATAGCGATAGCGAACTACTATTTTTCGGTAACGCTTTCAACACTGTAAAATGTCAGTCGATGGTATTGGCCCACAATTTTTGGCTCGATGCATCGAGTTTTATCAATTGTGGATAATATGTCACTGATGTTAAGGCTAAGTCGGAGATAAGGAGATATTGTGCAAAGTTCGACTTGCGACCTAAGAATAGTCAAAGGCCAATCATCATAGAGTTATTTGTTGTTCGAAAGAACAAATGAACACTCTCGATGCTCTTAATTGAGTTAAAAGGATCATGGGATCCTTTGGTTCTCTGAGGAAGCCGCTCGCAGTCACTCATTAATTAAAGCGGATCATGTGTTTTTTATTGCTGTTTGCTACGTAATGGCTGAAAATGGCGGATGATACTGGCCTTTTGGGCTTTTACGTAAGAGGTCGCTGCACGGCACAGTTTATAGAAATGTTAATTTAACTTTAAAGAAATGTGTAATTTTAAACTATGATATCGGGAGTTTGCGTAAACTGAGTTTTGATTTTGTTTTTAAAGCTGAATTTTATTCTTAAGAGTTGTTTTTCTGATGATAGACATAGGTTGTACCTTTAAAATATTTTTTTTTGCTTCACGTCCTAAATATTAGAATGGGTTAATTGCATTGTTGATGATTATGCATCTGATTGGCCTAATGGGATTTTTGTTTTAATTGGTGTTGCAGTTACTGTTATATCAGAACTATAATAAATATGTCTGTTAGATGTGTAAAATGTAGTCTCACGTCTACATAAAAGAATACAATGATAACAGCTCATCACCCATCTTTTGTTATTTATAACTTTAATCTTTAATCTTTAATACATGCGATGCCAACTTTATATGTACAGTATTTGCTATTTGAAAACAAGTTAAACCTTAAAAAGGTTACGAGGCCACTAGTTGAGGTTTATTACAGAAATGCATTTTGATATGTGTAAAATGTGGTGTGTGTTAAGATATAAATTTAGAAAATAAATTTAATTTACAAAATTTCTAACTAAAAATTAAAAAATGACAGCAAATTAAAAACTCTTTAATTCAAAAAACTATCTTCTTTCTAAATGCCTTAAAAAATAAAAGGTAAATTTTAAAATGTTCTAAAAAGTAAAAAATTATTTTTGAAAATGTCCTAAACATTAAAAAAATATTTATTTTTCTTGATTTTAATGCTAATTGAAGAGATAGGATTCTTGTGGTGTATGAAATATGTATATCCATCTGTATTTATATATTTCCAAGTAACATTTAAATCAAGAAAATAAAATTTTTTTGTTTGTTTTTTTTTTTTTTCACCTTTTACAACATTTTAAAATTTATTTTTTATTTTTTAGGGCATTTAGAAAGATATTTTTCAAATTAAAGTTTTTTAATTTGCTGTTATGATGAAATTCTAGTGCTAAAAATGATAAATAAATTACCGTAGTTAACCAATAACCCAAACTTGTATAAAAAGACCCCGTATTTTTGAGAAAAATACTTCAAATTATTTGAAACCTAACGTTTTGGGGTAGTTTAATGTGCTGAACACGAATCTAAACTTAAAATTAAAATTGAATAAAGTTTTAAATGACAAAACTCACTTTTTTGTGCCGATGCCTATGTAAAAGTGATATCGTTTTTATTAAAAACGATCTAAACTTCCTAATTCTTGATTCTTAACAGGATTTTGATGTGCTGAGTTCAAATATAAACTCAGATTTTTGAATCCTGCACAAAATAGCACAGAAATGCTAAAAATCGAAGTCAGGCGACAATTCAGTTACAGTAGATCGAGAGGAAAAAATGGCGACATCATCTGATTCCTATTTCCTGTTATCGATTAGCAAGTCTGGAATTATGACGTCATTTTTGTGGCATCTACACTGCCTGGATACATTAACTTTGGAAAAAGCATTCATTTTGTGTTGACTGGAATGTTCCATTCCAATTTCTAGAAACCAGTGAAGATTTTATGACTTACTTTTTTAAGGCAGATCACGAAAAATCCTTCCGCCCAGACCTACGAACCCCATGTTATCATATGGAGCAGTAATTCGGTTGTGTATGAACACTGCTTTCCAACTTAACTGTTTTACATGCTTTTTGGGTTTCCCACCCCAAAGTAATACTTACGAGGCCTTAAGGCCTCGTAAGAATAAACTACTCATCAATCAGAGTGTAGATGAAAAGTATTTTTAGATAACTGTGTTGTTATTCAAACTATGCTAATATTAAAGTGATATAGTATGGCCGTTTGTAATCTGGGGACTATCTGTACTGTAAACAAAACCCATTACAACACATCATCAAAAAAACAAAAATTCTAATTCTATTTACCCATCAAACAGTGATTTATTGGTTTAAAATTTTTCTTTTGAACTTTGCTTGTCGGCTTATTTACCCACACCCCCCAACCCCAACACATGTTTGTAAAATTTCCAAACTCCAGAAAAACACCAGCTGTTGTTTTCATTCACTGCAATTCTCATTAGATCTCAAAGCTCTCTTTGTGCCACCAAATGCAATTTGCTCAAATTTCATTTGTTTCTCCCTCTTAAAAGGAAAAAAAACACTTGTTTTAAAAGGTAATTTGCCCAATGAATTATGTGCAGTAATAAAGCAGGGTGAAAAAGTGAGAGGAAATCAAGACGACCATGATACAAATGTAATTGCTGAAAGGAGAAAGAGGAAGATGGAGGAAAAAATGAAAGAACACACTGGCCCAATTTTAGCAATTGTTGTTAAGAATGATGATATGAAGGGAAGAGAAGGGAAAGAAGATTGACTGTTTGGTCTTTCTTGCAGGATAAAGCATTGATTTCCAATAAAGCAATGTATATCCATCCATTTTATTCTTCTTTTCTCCCTCTGCACCCTACACCCCCTGCCACTCTGCTATGCACACCCCTATTTAATGTTGCTACAAAACATCTGTGAAGTGCTCAAGTGAGATGGGGATAGTTTTGGCACATTACAGTTTTACTTTTAAGGGTTTTTTTTGGTGGATAGTGGGGTTGGTTTATGTAATTTTGTGTGGTTTTTATTTGTTTGAATTGATACTTGGTAGTGGTTTTACCTAGTGGCAAAAAGTGGAATTAATGTACTTGTGTTATGTTTTTTAGTTTTTTTAGTAGTTATGGTAGGTGCAGAAATTTTTAGTTGTAGATAATGATTTTATTGAATTGATACTTGGGGTGTTTTACATGTTGCAAAAAATGAAATTACAAAGCTAATTTTTTTTGCTGAATTTTTGTTTGATGATTTATGATTTTAGTGATTTTTGTTGAGATTTAATGTTTTGAAAGTTTGTCATTAAGATTAAGTTTTTACCTAGTAGCAAAATTAAAGATTAACAAAACATAACTTGATTTTTTTACAAAATGAACTCTAATTACCATATCATTAGTTATTAACAGTAATTTAAATAATTTGTATGAAGCTATTTTCAAATCTTTAATTCTATTTTTTAACACTAGGCTTCACTTATTTACGTGGTGTAAAAAATAAAACTAAAAAAACAACATTAATAAAAATCATTAAAAACCTGAAACCAATCACCCAAAACACACTTTTAATCAACACTGAAAAAAAATCAAAACTAGTTTCAAAAACCACCACAACGAAATCTGGTATCTGGTATCTCAGTATTACACTTCTAAAAACTGCAAAAAATCAACAAAACTTTAAAGTAACTTTTAAAAAACTCAAAAATTCTAAAAAAAATAAATTAATTAAAAAAAAAAAAAAAAAAAAATATATATATATATATATATAGTTCTAAAAACCAACACGACAAAACCTGGGCACTAGCAACACACTATCACTACTTCTTAAAACTGCAAAAAAATCAACAAAGCTTAAAGGTAACTTTTAAAAACCATCAAAAATCCTTTTAAAAAATATAAAATAAAAATAAAAATTAGTTTCAAAAACCATCACAACAAAACCTGGAAGCACTAACAACACAACCACAGTAGGTGAATTCAACAGTGTGTTGTCTTAAAAATCTAACTTGCTGATTGGTCGAATAATATTTTCAACTACCGTATTTTCCCGAATATAAGCCGCACTCTAATATAAGCCGCAACCGAGTATAAACCGCAGGTTTTGGGTGTTTGTGAAAAAAATGAAATGTATAAGCCGCACCTCGGTATAAGACGCATGTGCCATAGGTATATAACTTGAAAACGTGTAAAAAATAAATTGTATAAGCCGCACCCGAGTATAAGCCGCATCTAGGGTGCGGCATATGTAAAATCTTGTATAAGCCGCTGCTTATATTCAGGAAAATACGGTAATCAAAAAGCTCGATTTTTGAGACAACACACTGTTTAACACAACACTCGAGTTTTTGAATGGGCCTAGTGTCATACTTCTTAACACTCGCAAACAAAATCAACAAAACTAAAAAACCACTTTAAAAAATCATCAAAAACCTTTCAACACTCTACAAATTCAGCCAAAATACAGTGGAACCCGTTTATAACGTAACTGAAGGAACCCAACAATTTGTTACGTTACAACCTAGTTTACGTTAATGTAGCCGAGTAAATTAATAATCAATTTGTATGTCTGGAAACCAAACATTTTAACATTTTAACAGGGTTTACGTTATAAGCGAGTACGTTACTCGCGGGTTCTACTGTACCCACCAACACTCAAACAGGTTCCAAAAATCACCACAACAGAACCTGAGGGCGCTAACAACAGTGTCACACTTCTTAAAACTCAAAAAAATCAACAAAACTCAAAATAACTTAAGACATACCTTCAAAATCCACAAATTCACCCAAAACACCCATTCAAAACTAGTTCCAAAAAATACCACAACAAAATTTGGGAGCGTTAAAGTAATTCAGACATCTATTTCACTTTTTATAATTTTTACATAGCAAGAGGAAATAAGAGGTCTAGAATCACAT